>NJDD01000186.1:0-57392 GCA_002245505.1 Calephelis nemesis
CAGCGGCAGACTTTATTGGTAACTATTTCATGTCCATATACTTAGAGGTCAATGCACACTTGACACTCAATGTTACGAGTATATTCTCTAGTGACAAAAAGTATATCAGTATTGTTATAAATCTTTTTTACTACTTACAGTTAAAAGCTATTTTAATACTTACAGCTGGAAAATAAAGGAATTTCTTTGATACTATATATTTCTACAAATTCACAGAACATACGAATTGATATACTATTTTCAATAACACAAATAAAATTAACTTGAAAACCCCTAAAAAATATCGAGTCGATGTTGGACAGACGTTTCTCAACAAGGAATATAAATACTCTTTTCAGAGTTTTTCAAGAATAAACAAAACGGACATTTGCCAAAGGGGTTCAGCAAAGGGGGTCAGCAGAAAATTATGACAACATCACGCTACAAAAGCGATCACTTTATTAAAGACTAGCTTTGGCCTAGCTAGCTAGCTTATGTCGAGTAATATGTAGCACATCTTATGTCGATCTTCGCGTGATAGAACTGAAAAAATAAGAGTTATTTCTACGTATTTTTCAGGATAAAAAGTATCCTATTTTGTGCCCAGGATAATGAAGTATAATTATACCAAGTTTCATAGAAATCGAACCGTTAGTTTTTACGTGATGACTGAATAAAAAGACAGACAGACAGACGGACAAAAATTTTTATAATCACATATTTGGGTTTGGCATCAATCCAGTAACATTACTTTTTACATTTATTTTTTCTATATATTTAATGTACAGAATTGACCCTTCTACAGATTTATTGTATGTTTATAGAAAACACATTACTTAAACAAAGCGACACAGAAGATGGATTTTTGGATAGTAAAGTACAATTCTAGGATGGGTGCACCGTGCTCGTTGGCGATCAGTGGGAGGGCCCGATTGTTTTTCCGGGTTTCGAGCATCACCGCAGTGTCCAAATCAAAAACTCGCAAACTGCTGTGCTAAGACTGTTAGGGCTATTTCATAAAGCCTCGTCTTATCATCATTAACTTGCTTATTCACCCTTATAACTAACGACACATGAAAAAGCAAACCGAGAACAGTAAGTTTTAGCAGCGTGTAACATTCGAAATGAAATTTAGAAACATCTGGGGTTTTAACTCAAATCTCTCGGCTGCCAGTCAGACTAACAAAATGCACTTACTCTTTCTTACGAAAACGCAAATCACTAGTCATTCTACCACCTTGTATTACTAACTATCCCGGCAAGGAGTTTTGGCGCCATTGAGATAAAAGTAGTCGAAGTTTTTTCATAATTATTGAATTTCGTGTTAATATTGAGTGAAATTTATCAATTTTGCTGGCATTTTGTATAATTTTGTTCAGTGAAAGTCCACAAATGAAATAATCATGAAGAAATTAGCGTATCGTGTATTTCTTCGTTGCCGCCAAATCTCATTACATAAGCTTGAGTAATGAGGCCATCGCTTTACCCAAGAGCCTGATATGACTTGTTTGACATGCAAATTTCTACTTGACTAATGGCAAAATACTAACGTAAAGGCCAAAACCTAAAGAAAGAAGAAAGACTATCCCGGCTATTACTTAAACCGCGCTTCTGGGTCCTCTAAGCTATCGTTGATCGATACATATTATAAAACTATATGAGTGTATTTTTTGGTCGCATAGTGGTATTCGGAGATAACTAGTCATTTTGATTATCTAAGTAACAGTGCTAATAAGGTACAGCAAAAGTAGCCTACTACTAAGTAGTACCTAGTACTAAGTAGTAGTAGGTCGTTCTTGGGGACTTTAATGTTCAAAAAAGGGGCTTTTCCTTACACCAGAAGACTGATGATGATGGGAGTAGCCATTGTGGTACAGCTCAAAACCATTCTCATATGGTAAGCGAAGCATACAGGGTTCCCGTCATTGTTGGATTGAACTGCTTGAACATATAGGACAAGATATTTTTTGAGTCAAACTGCTACTATAAAATTAGGGATTTGGACCTAGGTGCAGTATTTCACACCAACACCACCATCACCAGAGATAGCCTTAGCCTTTGATGAAATTTGTCCAAAAACTAGATGGCATCTACCCGCACACATGCTTTACAATCTAAACTATGTATTTACTGCATCTCACGCAGCAGGGACTCGTTCATCCTGTAATCTGGTAAAATATCCCAAAGTTCCTTTTCGACAACCTTATCAAACTCTTTTTCGAGATCCACTAAGCCACAGAAAACCTTTAGACCCACGGCCAGATGCTTCTTATCAATTAGAAGTTTTAAATTATGTATCTTCCATTTTGCTTTCGAAATCATCATAAGATGCGGCCCCTTCCGCACAACACAATAAATTGCTTAAACTTAATACAAACAATCTCAATAACTCGTTCAACAGGAAGGCTTACAATGTCTTTACGTTCTTTAAATTTAATATTTTTACTAACTATACAACAGTATCATCGTTGATCTGCTGAACGAGCCAGCAACCAGGCGGCTATTGAAGTTGAACATGAGCTGATGGCTCTTAAGCCAATGTTCAACTGATACACAAATTACCAACATTATTACAGTTCATAAACAGCTCCAATTCTAAATCTTTGTCCATCAGTCTTTGAATATTTTGATGTACCAGGTTTAAATTACAAATATCTTCATTTTTATGATATGCTGATGGGTTCATTTTAATATTATTTCTTACACAGCTTACATTAGGAATTTACCTATCGATTCAATTTCATTAAAATTTTGTAAAACATTTAAGCTAGATAAAGGGATGCTAGAGGTTGACTCTGTTGTTTCGCCAAATATTTTAAATTATTTGGGTCATAAACAACTCGGATATAATTACTTGACTGTTCAATAGAATTATATCTTGTTAGACAAATACTTGGCTTACTTCTCAAACATAAAAGTATATAGCGATATTGCTATTTGTCGGTTAAAGTATAAAGAAAGATAAGAGCTATGTATCTTTTGTCATTATATAATTAAATCGAAGAAATGAATTTCAGTCAATAAACTCAATTTTATTGTCATACATTTACATTGTATGTAATTTCAAATTACACTTATATCTCATATTATTTTCGGCCAGTGGCAAATTTTTACAGTAGGGCAATGCAAAAAGATAAACCTTTTCCACCCTTAGAAGTTATAAATAGATAGAGTATTTTTTAATCATGCTTAAATTTGCATTACCTCTTCTTCCAACGCAAATAACTAATACAGTGTCTTATTCATAAGCAGTAAAAATTATTTTATCTAATATTTTAGAGAAGTTGTCACCTATCAAACAAAAATTGGATACCGAACTACCAAATGTTTCCTTTAAAATTGGTTTCATATTTCATTCTACCAATTTCATCACAGAACATAACTATTTTCTTATCTTTCTTATTGCAACCATCATATTGAGAACCTTCATATAAGCTTTCAAGCTGATATGCAGGCAAATGTGGCACAGAAGATTTTAGAAGTAAAAGAGAGGGTTTAGAAAACGTAGGCTGTGAATAATCTGGTTTACAAGGTAAACTATACTATACTACTACAACTGCGTGGTAAACTGTATGATTCTCAAATAATGAGTTACACCTATCTTCAATATATTTACAAAAGGTCAACCAAACTATTTACAGCCAGTATGTGTTCCTTAATTTCCTTTCCTGATTGGCACACTTAATGTTTTCAATTGTTTGTTGTGCTAGGCTCAGCCTGTGTTGCAGTGCACCAGTGCATTGTGCATTGTTACAGTAGTGGCATACGAACAAAGAGTATAATAACATATTACCTATACAGGACAAGAGGGCCCTCTCTTGCGGAAACATGGAATCACGTTAACACTAGCGGTCCAAACGTTTTATGTTGGAAATATAATTTAGCATTCAATATATGCATACGAACGAGCTGACGCACCCGTTTTATGTCATTCGGATATGAAACGCTAAAATATCTTGGTAAAGAGTATTTACATTCCCTGGCTAAAATTATACAAGTCGAATAGAAATTATTTTCATTCATAAAAGTGAAGATTCCGAACACCACAAGTTCCCAAAAATTGTTTTGCCATGGCCGTCATATCATGTATATAAAATAGTAGAACTTTATTTTTAGTAAGTGTTTTAATAACATGATTTTAGCATTACCTATTCAGGGCGACCTATGGCGCTACTATTCTATAAGTAGCATGTTTAATACTGAAAGGTTTTTCTGGTGTTCGGGTTTTAAGTCAGTTCCTATATTATTTCTATACAACGTTGGAATATTGCGATCCGTTACCTTTTATTGACGGCTCGGTACCGGGTCGCGACCATCAAATAGAAAAAGCGGCCGTACACAATAAAATTCCCTATTTGTCTTCTACCTTGTAGGTTACCATCACATATATATATATTACAAAAAAGGTCTGAGAATGGAGTCCTGTGGTAGGCCATGGTACACATTTATCAGAAATCCGTTAAAAATCATGTGCAAAGTCGGAACAGGTTGCAATAAACATGTTAAATACAATTCTTCTTCCTAATTTTCCACAATAATCAATTTTCGCTGGTGTTAATGTTCAAATTATGAATTAATTATTTTCTTAGATATCAAGTGTATAAAATTAGCAGTGGTATGTCAATCCATTCTATTGATTCAAAGATGGTTCCGTTAACGCTGTTGATACTTAGTGAGTCTTTTTATTTATATTAACTTTGCGTTTTCTTGCATGCCTTTCTTTTTTTGTTTTGCTGCTGTGTTTGTGTCTGTGTTTAACGAAGCCCTTCGTCAATAGATTCCGAAATCGAAGGATGGTTCCATTGACGCTGTTGATACTTAGTAAGATTATAATTTATATTAATTGTATGTTTTATTGCAAGATTTTTTTGTTCTGTTTTTGTGATCTAGGGATTTGATGACCCCATCGCCCGCTTATTACAATGTTTTTAATATTGAAGGAATCTGTGATCTAGCAGTCCGGTGTCGAACTTGACTTCATGGGGTTCCGGGTTCAATCCCCGTTGTTTCTGTTTTCAATTTTTATAATATATGTCTATATTTATTTTATAATATGTACCCGGTTGGTGATAGATTTGCCTATCACATTGTGGGACTTTATGTCTTCAGGTAGTCGTGGGTGGTCTGGTTGCACCTCTGCTTGCTTTCCTCCTCTTGGGGGATAGAGTCGTGAATATAGATTTTTTGCTTAATTATTCTAATAATTTATTAAGACTAGATGATTTGCCAGAATTGGTGTTATCTTCCACTTTCCTGTTTTAGTTGTGTCTCCGTTGCCATGTTTCAGTTTTGAGTGTAAGGCAAAGGTAAACTTATCTACGTCAAATCTTTTACAGTTTCTATAAAACTACAGAAGAATGAATTCGTTGAAGATACCTATTTAAAAAAAAAGCATTGGTGCTGGCGAGTGGCAACTAAAATTGGGCAGAAGAACGCATTTTAAGCATTTTTTGAATTTATGTCGGTCTGCTGTGTGTTACTTCAATTTATGCCGAATCTACTGAACCCATCGTAACCCTTCGAGGAACGTTATATGATATTTTTTATTCTGCTAAAATAGTTTCAGGAAACTTTTTGTTGCGCTTACTAAAGCGCTTACAAATTTTGTAATTAAGAAATAACCTAAATACATAGCAACCTTTAGTATAAATGGTCCCATTCGCTGTCATAACTTAAAACCTCAATTGTACAAAAATATTTATTATTTTAATTTTTATTGCAACAGCGGCACTCGCAACAGAGAGCGTGGCTTCACCTTACAGTCTGCTTTATGCTGCTGACTACAATTTGGAGCCGTTCTACTACTTGTCGCAAAATGCTTATGTGCCAAACATCCAGCCACTGAGAAGCGACCATGAACTGGATAGCCTGCTGTCAGCAGCAGCGAGAAGCCGAAAACCTGCTAAAAACCTGCAAGAAAATGATGATGTGTTGAAACAAATGGCGTTACTTAGTTTATTAAAGCGTATTGTAAACATACCAAAATGGGAATGCAAGGATCGAGCCAATTGTCGCGTTGGCAGATTACTACTGCTTGAAAATCTGTTAAATGATCAGAATTAGATACAAAATGAAAACGTAACATCTAGTTTTTTAATAAAAATGTTCCATGAGTACTTTAAAAGAAATACATAATATTGTTTAAACTTATATTATTTTTGTACAAGAGGAGGCAAACGATCAAGTGGGTCATTTGATTGAATGTGATCACCGCCGCCCACGGACATCAGCAACACCAGGAGTATAACAAATACGTTGCCGACCTTTAAGAAATGAGTACGCTCTTTTCTTGAAGGTCCCTAAGTTATAATTGTTTGGGAATATCGCCCTCAGTAACTGATTTCACAAAGGTGTTATGCGAGGTAAAAAATGTTTTCAGAATCGCACAGTTGTAGATCGCCACGCATCAAGATGATGGGCATGATACTTTAAACTCTGCCGTGAATATTTTTCAATGCGTTACAGTTAACACCAGTTGCCGAATCGCCAACAAATTTTAGCATACGATGGAACTCTTCCTAACTGCTATTTCACATGAGTTCCGTTTAAAAATTTAACTCAAACTCATGTAAGGTTAGACTCACTTATTTGCGTTGTGCGCACGTACCTATTTATAGTGCGTCGATAAATAAAAATCGTTTAATCGTTAAATAGTCTTTAATTGTTTTGTTGCTATAGGTAATAAGTAAATATTTAGACTTATTGAATCAAAATAAAATTTACAAATCGCACGCTAACCTGTTTAAAAAATAGACGGAATCTGGGAGTGCCGGCAGAAGTGAAAACTAGAATGTTAACGTTGTGCGTTTTTGATATTTTGGAATGGTTAGGGAATAATTTTGCACGAATTGCTTTAATTAGCAGTATGAAAGTACTATCGTTTACATGGTAGAATAAAATATTTATTTATTGCGCTATCGTACACAAACATGACAACACGAACATTCACGCAAGCGCCCTACACCGTTTAAACGAAACAGCAGGCGCAGGCATACGTTTTCGCCTCGCTGCATAAAGAGAGGGGGATAGGATTTTCGATCTGACGATCTGAAGCGAATTTACAAGTTGACCGCCTCGTTGGTCGAGTGGCTAGCGTACATGCCTAACTACAACGACTAACCGCGAGGCTCGGGATCGATTCCCGACGGGGGCAGGCATTTCTGTGATGAAAAATTATATGTCTGCATTTCCGGGTCTGGGTGTTTATTAAATTTATTCTGGTATATATTTAAGTATTTCTATGTATTAGTATCGTTGACTAACACCCATAACACAAGCATATAATATGCTTACTTTGGGGTTAGATTCAATTTGTGTAACTTGTCCAGGGTATATTTATTTTGTATTTATTTTTTATTTTACCTATTCCAAAAAAAGTGCTCAACGCCGCTAAAGAAGTTTTCACTTCAAAACAGCGGTATTACATCGACCGTACGTCACTGCAGCACAACCGCTAATAATGGCGTATAAATGATGGTATACCGAATGACTACGGAACCAGCAGCAGTACGATATAAACTCGTTTTTGTCTGTTTGTATTAAGATCTCTTGTTGCCTCTGTGGTCTAGCGGTCCGGGTGTTGGAGTTGACTGCATGAGGTCCCGGGTTCGAATCCCGGGTCGGTCAACAAAAAAGAGGATTTTCCCAATTTTCTAGTAAAAAAAATGTTGGTCGGGATTGGAAATGTGCCCGGTTGGCGATAGGCTTGCAACCTATCACATTGTGGGACTTAGTGTCTTCGGCTAGTCGTGGGCAGGTTGTGCCTCTTTTTTTTTTATGACATTGGAAGGCAAACAAGCAGCCGGATTTCCTGATGGTAAGAAACTCCCGCCGCCTAGAGACACCAAAGGTGGTAATGGTGCGTTGCCAACCACAAGCCGGGATGTTAGGCCTCGAGCAAAAGTAAGTTTACCGGCTACCTTACCCTCCGAACCGGAACACGTCATGACGTTATGGTGGCAGGAATAGGTAAGGCGGTGGTACCAATCCGGGTGAGTCGCTGCGAAACTCTACCACCTAGTCAGATGTCACGGTGTTAGTGACGGCAAGCCTATGCTCGCCTTTTACGAGCTGCCTGGCACAGGAAGCCAGATGGTCTATTCTACAAAGGAGCCTGGACCAACACCTCTGCCTAACTCTTCGGGGATATGGGCGTGAAGATACTTTTTTTTTGTATGACGATCAAATAATGTAGGTATTTTACGTGGCCGAGGTTTTGGCCTGTATACCATCAAATTATACAAATGATATATCATTTTAGAATTATAAAGATGCGCTACATTTTTTTCTATGGTAGATCAGCAAAGAAGCCCAAGGGTCTCCTATTGGTAAGAGACAATTGCGGCTTATAGACACCATAGATGTTACAGGTGTTTCGCTGTGTTACTGCTGCCTTTCATTCTACAGGCTATCCGACCCCTGGATAAGAACACATCCCAAGCATTATGGAGACAGGAATAGCTAAGATGGTGGATCCCTACCACCGTAATTTCTGCACAGCACTCTTCCTCTAGTCACTCCAGTCTACAGCAATAAATAAAGTAATGCACTACTCCAAAATTACCTTGAAATATTAAACTCATAAACCAATCACCTAATTTTTTACAAGTGTCCATGATGAGAACATCAGCTAAAGGTACTGAAGATTCATTTTATGCTGATTGTTAATAAATTTACGTGGAAGTTATCGATTCGACGAGTACGTAGCGTAGGTACGAAGGTACGTACCCACGAAAACGATGGATGTCTCTCTCTCTCTCTATTGTGTGTGGTGTGTGTGTGTGTGTGTGTGTGTGTGTGTGTGTGTGTGTGTTTGTATCTGCGGCATCGTAGTTCTTCAGCGGATGGACGGCGTTTGATTCGGTTTTTTTTGTTTGAAAGCGGACATGATCGAGATGGTTCTTTGCTGCAAGTAGTTTCTGATGATCTGTAGGTTTACTCTTGAATCTCGATATCATTCGAAATACGGAATTGTATGTGTCATTTTAGGCACTTTTAAACAAACTAATATCGGATTACTAACATTTAATTCGCTAGTCTCGCGCGGGCTGGTTTACCTATTCTTACCGCCACAACGTCAGCGCTTGCCGAGGATAAGGTAGCCGGTAAACTTTGCAAGAGTGTTAGGCCCCGTCATGGACCCCGCTCTTTTGCAAAATAGGACTGCCAGGCAACTCTTAAAAGGCGAGCATAAGATTACCGTCAATAGCACCGTGACATCTGGTTAAGTGGTAGATTTTCTGATTCGCCCGGTTTGGGTCCACCGCATAACCTATCCGTGCGACCATAACGTCAGTGCTTGCCATTGACATGTTCCGATTCGGAGGATAAGGTAACCGGAATCCACAAATACGACGAGGACTGAAATACGGAGTCCGTAACATTAAAAATTATTTATTCGGAATTCTGAAGTAATTTCGCTGAAAATATGAACAAGCTTTAGTATATAAAACATTCGTCGTTGAATCCAAATTTAATCTGTTTAAGCGAACAGAAAATATCCTGAACAAACAGAATAAGCTAATAAATCTCTAATTAAGTCAGGTTGAACAACAATTAAACGCTCCTAAGAAAGACAGACAGACAAGGCTGCATAGAAATAGCGATTTTGTTCTGTCTAAAGTAATCACAATAATACTTGCTCATCTAAAGGAAATGTAGTAAAATTAAGCTCAAAATTTGTATACTGGGGAGTGATGCTAATAAATATTTTTTTAAATAGGAAAAATTATAACAAACATACAACATACAGTAAAAAATTAGAAGAAGTTCTACGAACATATCCATGACGTGTGGATGTTTTTCTTTAACTTATTCGATTTTTTTATACATGGAGTTAAAAAAAGGTAGTCGTAGAATAGAATAATTATTTGTTCCATAAATACAGGTATTTATGGAACCATTACAGGTTCCCATTGTGTGGCAATGGGAACCTGTAATGGGTCTCTTCATAATTAACACTAAAATGCACCTCAAGGGATCTGGAATCATGCACTCTAAATCATTGACTACCATCAAAAAGTATCACCAAGGGGGATGGGGGGTAAGATGACATATTGTGTGTTTATTTTTCAATTGTAGGCGCTATTTCTAATCTGCAAATATCCACTTTCTAAGTAATGAAGAAACACTAGAGATTAGAAAGCTTATATTAGGTTATATCATCTTTACTAATACATGGCCCAAATGTACTTGTACAATTATTACTGTTTTTATTTTGTTTATTAATTATTTTCCTTTATGGTCTAGTGGTCCGGTGGTGGACATCACTTCATGAGGTGAGCTTTCAGGATCAAGTAACAAAAAGAAAATTGTGTTTTTAATTTTTTAATAATAAAATAATGTTTTTTTGCCTTGCTTTGATTTGCCTACTACCTATCACATTGTGGGATTTGATGTTTTAGAAAAACAGTTTAGAAAAACATCACTAAGTAGTAAAGACTATTTGCCTGGCAGCTCGTAAACGGAGAGCATTGTTTATAGCGCAAAGCTGAGCATTAGCTCGTTAATTCGTTAACCGTTAATTAACAAAGTTAACATTACGACTAACAGATTAACCTTTAAATCAAGTTTAAATACCTTAGTTTTTAAATAACTTAAATTGTCTCCTTCACCCTAAGGTTGTCTGGCAGAGATCGCTCTGAAGCGATAAGACCGCCTTTGTGCACCTAAGTCAAATATTATTATAAGTGAAAAAGTGTGTATTTTTTTTTGTAAATCTTGGTGCATAATAAAGTGTATTCATTCATTCATTCATCAAGTTTATTAAATTTTAACGAACTCATTAACTTCTTTTAAATTACCCTAAGTCCGTTAAGGGGCCATATACGCTAAAATACGTCAGCAGTTTACTGTTTTTTTTCATACAAAGCAATTATGGATCTTGCTGACAAAAATATACAAGATTAACATGAATATGCTTTATGTGTGTTTCCAAAACACGATTCATTTCACTTTGCTCGATTGAAAAAAATAAAAAATTTAACCCATTTTTGAAAGCTTTTGCTTTCTGTCTACTTCAATTGTGAAAATATCGACACCAGATTTAACATAAACATAGATAAGTACTATACCTAAAAGATAAGTGTTTCAGTTTTTATACTTTTTTTCAAATTACTTTTATAGTGTCAAAAATAGTGATTTATCGCTTAAGACGTTTACTTTAGAGCGCCATTGTTCATAGTAATATAGTTATGTAGTTTGGCTCTTCTGGCTAACTGAGTATGGGGCCTTAATTGTTAATACAGTACCTACGATTTACCAAGCACCGTGCCGGCCACGCCGCCGCCACTGAGAAAAACACGTTCGGACAGGTTTGGGTTATCTTAATTATACACTCACTTGAATCATACACTTGAGTATTTGTTATTAGGCGAATAGATTTCCTAGATTCGACGAAAATATCAGAAAAGCCCAGTTTGTAAAAAGAAGTTGTAAAAACCGCGAGGTTGGCAACACATTAGTCATTCCAAAAAAAAACTGAATAAAACACATTATTACCCGTTCACAATGGCGGCAGAGGAGGTTCTCCAGGATTCATCTTCTGAATAAACCAAGTCTTTCCAAGACTTTGGAGGTCCAACCACGAATGGTAAAAAAAAGCGTGGGGTGCATGGTGTCAATAGTTATAAATATTTTATATGACAGATATGAGTAGAGTGATTATCATTTCGATAATATCTTAAAAAGCACCCCACGCTTTTTTTAAAATAAAATATTTTTTTTATTCACACTATTATTGATTTATATTCATTGAAATTTTTCAACACTATTTTCTTAATTTAAATTCATTAAAATTTATTTTCTATTTTTTAGTTCGGTTTTCTATAAAAAGCGTGTTTTTTTGTTTTTTTAAACTATTATTAATTTTTTACTTTTTAGTCTGGATTATTTATAATAGCATATTTAAACTATTGCACGACTCATGATGCGAAGCACCAGAGAGTGCTTTACGATCGAAAAAAAATTTTTGGCCTTATTTTGGCAACTATTTTTAGTATTATAGCCTTGTTAGTTAAAGGAATCAAGATATTTTGCGTAGGTACTATTGTCGAGATAATTTAACGGAGATTAATTCTATACTTGCTAAAAATTATTTTAGTGCAATAGAAACGGAAAAAATATTGTTGCAAACAACTAAACAATTTTTCTGTTTTAATTCGTTAGGCAAATATAGTGCCGTTTCGGTTTGTACAATCCATTTGGATATTTGATGCTGATAGCACCGTTTGGTGCAATCTTTCAAAAATATATTTATCTATCATTAGCTTGTTACATATTTTTCTAATTTTTACGTATTCATAAATTTTTACCTGTCTTACGACTTAACAAATTATTTATATTCTTTATATATCTCATACACGTTTTCGGTTACTGAGCACCAATAGCCTACTCCCCTACATAAATATGAGCAACGGACGAACGTAGACACGCGTTTTTTTGTAATTTTAAAATTCAAATTTATTAAAATTTATTTTCTATTTTGGTCTTTTATAAAAATAGTAGTTTTAGTTTTTTTTAAACTATTATTTATTTTTTACTTTTTACTTTGGTTTCTTTAAAAAAGCGGGATTTTTTAATTTTTTATAAACTATTATTTGTTTTGTAGAATTAAAATTCTCTTTAGTATACAAAAATTTGTCAATATTAGAGAAAACGAGTGTTATGAAAGCAGCGACCGAGAAAGATGTTAGGGCTAGACCGGCCGACGGTAGATGGCTAGATGGTACAAAAAAATTCTTTTCCACCTTTTGGACACGGCTGTTTGCAATTCTCTTTACATTTGCAAAAACTATGTGAAGAAAGACACAACATACGAGTTTATAAAGAACAGAGAAGAATGCATGTCTATTTGCACTAACGTACCAAGACGTAGGTATCATTTCTTAACTATTCTTTTAATCAATTTTGGATACATCCCGACACTATGTCTGTTTATGTCTCACGTACTAAGACGTACTGTCAAATCCACAATATGAGCAGCAATTATATACGACAGTACGCTTATTTTCGATCACGTACCAAGGCGTAGTGTCACATAAGCGTTGTGTTTGATGTAGTCATATTGGCAGTACGCCTACGTACAGAGACGTACTGCCATGATAGCTGTTATAGAATCTTGAACTACGTGACACAACAGTTATGGACGTGGTTTCAATTTGTATGGAAAAAAGTAGTGCCACATTTGGTACTTGATCCAATGAGTAGTGTCCTTGAAAGTGTTAATATGTACATATAGCTCAATTCATATCTTGAATTTTATCCCTCTCCTGTAGGAAAATCTTTGGCAAGGTGAATAAAAGTATCCTCTAATAATATATAATTATTATAATTTTTGTTTCTCGAAACACAAAGTAACTGTCAGACAAATTTCGTTGGGTTCGGTTCAGTAGATTCGGTGTGAATTGCAGTAAGAAACAGACAGACAATAATTTGGAAATTTAAGTCGCCAGCACCAATGTTTTTCAATCAGTTTGAATTTCCAGAATTCACTCTTCTACAAGATTTAAGAAGGCACTAATTCCCTATCACCTAGTATATTAAACTATTGGAATAATTCAGTATATATAAATTCATGCCTGTATAGCCAACGAGGTGGAAGGGAGACAGAGGTACAAAAAGGGCACCCACCACTGGCTGAAGGTGAAAATTCCCACAATGTGATAGTTAAACTTGCAACCAACCAGGCACATACCCTTAATCCCGGGCAATGTTATTTTTATTATCAAACAACGTCGATCGAACCCGTGACCTCCTGAAGTCAAGTTCGACACCGTATTCCGGCTAGACTACAGATACGATAATTCAGTTTTAAAAAAATACTAGATCACTCCATGAAGCGAGCCATGATCCTATCCAATATCTTCACCATATCAAAAAAATAAAAAAAAATGAAATAAACGTGTTCAATAAAACTCTAAATTAATATTAATTAATAAATAACTCACTAAGTAATAACAGCGTCAACGGAACCATCTTCAAATCAATAGGACCGATTGACGCATGTGCTTGGTTTAGCATAAAGTAACTCCTAGTTAATGATTGACCACCGCCGCTAATTTTGTACACTTGATTTCCGAAAAAACAATTAATCCATAATTAAAACATAAATACTAGCGAAAATTGATTATTGTGGAAAATTAGGAAGAAGTAATATACTAAACAAGTTTATCGCAACCTGATCCTGCTACGCACAAGATATTTAACGGATTTGTTATAAATATGAACCGGGGCTTCCCACAGGATTCCATTCTTTGATCTTTTTTGTTCATAGCTGTTTCACACGAGTTACGTTTAGAAATATAAACCGTACTCATGTTAAAAGTTGTTCGGTTCTGTTAAGATGCTAAAACCGAACTCATGTAAGGTTTATCTCACTTATAACAACCTGAGCCTTTACCTTCTTAAGTTACATGTCGAAATCTATGACACTTTTGGTCTAAAAATGTGTTACTTTTAGTTACCAATCTCTATTGGTTCGAAGTTTTCATACAAATAATTTACACAGACGGTAGCGAGTATAGTAAACTTGACAAACTCATGGTAAGGGCTCTGTCCACAAAGAGCGTTTTGCGCTGGCCACTTACTTACACTTGCGAAACATAACGGTACACAATACAATTTTTATGTTAATCTCCTACCTTATAGGTCACCATTATATATATTTAACAAAAAAGGTCCGAGAATGGAGTCCTGTAGGAGGCCCCAGTACACATTTATAACAAATCCGTCAAAAATTCTAGTGCGTATAGGATAGCGATAAACTTGTTTAATACTTTACTTATTTCTAATTTTCCACTTTAATCAATTTTCGCTAGTGTTTACGTTTTAATTATGGATTAATCATTTTCTTGGAAATTAAGTGTACAAAATTAGTAGTGGTGGTCAATCATAGGCTACTTCATGCTAAACGAAGCAATTCCGTCAATCGGTCCTATTGGTTTAAAGATGGTTCCGTTGTCACTGTTAATACTTAGTGAGTTATTAATTAATATTAATAACTCACTGTTAATACTTAGTGAGTTATTAATTAATATTAATTTAGCGTATTATTTTTAATTTCTTTATTTTGTTGATGTGGTGTAGGGATTAGATGGGATCATGGCCCGTCAGGTGGAATGATCTTGCCATTTTTAAAACTGAATTATCATGTCTGTTGTCTAGCGGTATACGGTGTCGAACTAGACTTCAGGAGGTGACGGGTTCGATCCCCGTAGTTTTGATTTTTCTAATAAAAATAACATTGCCCGAAATTTGGTATATGTGCCTGGTTGGTGGCAGGTTTGCCTATCACATTTTGGGACTTGGTGTCTTCAGTTATTCGTAGTTGCTCTTTTTGTACCTCCGTCTCCACACAACCTCGTTGGGGATAGAGACATGAATTTAACTTATTTTGCTGAATAGTTCTAGTAGTTTAATGACACTATGTGTTAAAGTTTTATAACGATTTGCTAGAATAATTGCCTTTTTCCATTTTCTTGTTTTTCGGTGTATGGTAAAAGTACATCTTGTAGAAGTGTTAATTCTGTATCCTTAGATTGTCATTAAGAATGTTAAGAAAACAATGGTGCTGACGAAAAAAAATGTCAGCACAACACAACTTTAACGGTTTCAGAATTATTGTCTGTCTGTTTCTTACCGCGATTAACACCGAATTTACTTAACCGATATTAATGAAATTGGTCTGTTATGTACCTTATGTTTTAAGAAATATAAATTATACTACATATATATTTTATTAAAAGATATTTATCAAAGATTTTAGATTTTATATGTTTAGAGTGGTTTTCTTGGGACAAGAATATTAATCTATAGAAAAGACTCCGAAAATGCACTCTAATATATTATTATTATTGCACGTATTAATGACAGTTTTTTTTGTTGTAACAGTGGTTCTCGCGACAGAGTGTATGACTTCGCCTTACAATCTGCAAAATGTGACTGACTCCTATTTGAGACCGTTCTCCTTCTTGCCGCGAAGAGCTTATGCACCAAACATTCAGCCACTTGGCAGCGAGGATAGTGAACTGGAGAACCTACCACCAGCAGTAGCGAGAAGTAGAAAAACTGCTAAGAATCTGCAAAAAAATGATGATGTGTTGAAACAAATCGAGTTGCTAAGTTTATTGAAAGCGATGAACATGCATTTGATTTGTCCCAAAGGTGATCCCCGATGTTATATTCCCCGACTACTGGTGTTTCAACATCTGGCGAATACTTTGACCTAAAACTAGAAAATTAATATTAATGTTTCATTAGTATTTGTAAAGTCTAATAAAACAAATTGTTCACGAAGAGCGTTTTGCGTATAGCCACTCGCGCTTATTAATTTGTATTGCGTCCTGATAGATACTGCGTTTGATGTACACAGAAGGTCGTCTATTAATCAGGTGAGGTTTTTTCTCAATTTATAACCCCCCCTCCTCCACCATTGTGATATATGTTGAGGTTTAAGGTTGCCTCCCCATCCCCCACATCACATCGCGTGCATTATTACCCGAGTTGAAAAGAGGAGGATATCATAATCCGTTTTACAGATATGTTTATTTTATAAAAGAAGAAGAAGTAAGAACAATTCAAGTACGAAGGTAGAAGAAAGGAACTTATTATTGATTGGACACCATCTTCATTTTAGTGGTAGAATATTCAAAATATTATGTAATAACCATTCACAGATATTTAGGCAGCGTATTTATCGTTTTTCATATATTCATGGGCAAAATGGAATAGTAATCGTATTTGACAACCAATTTTAACTATTTTGTTATTTTTGTTAAAGAGAATTTAATAAATAATTAGGAATGGCAATCGATTATAGTTTCAGACATAACAAGTTACTCGAAATAATACGGCGATTTAAATTTTTGCCAATGAATGAAATTTAAATTAAGTTTGACCATTTTTGGGATAGTTTTATGTATCAAGGAATGTGATAAATATGTGAGAAAATAGTTCATATTATCACTAAAAATATTATTAATAATAAAGACATTTAAGCAGTTTTTTAATAGTTTTCATAGCTTTATGTACTTTACAAATTGGAACAATGGTAATTTTTAGTAAACTATTAGACTAATTTTTTGTTATTTTTAAAAGATAATTACCCCTGTTAATGTTAATAATCCTCTAAAAGTAAAAAAAATATACAAAACATTCACGATTCCAATTTCGTTTTCCGATTCTTTAGAAAAATTCCACTAGAGGTGATAAAATAAAAATCTTATGTTTTATTGACTGAAACGACGTGATAAGAATAGGACCTATTTTGGTAGTAATATGCTCCTTACGGATGCATACCCTATCGAATAGAAAATAATGTTATATATCGGTCAATAAATGACGGAGATATGAGATAACAAACATAAAAAAGAAAATCGAATTGTGAACCTCCTTTTTTAAAGTCCGTTAAAAAGCATAAATTACACCTTTTTACTTTTACTAAATTTATAAGGTCGCTCCTTTGTAAATGTAAGTTAACATATTCTTTAATACATTTTTTTGACACCGTCGTGTTCCGGTTCAGAGGACAAAGTATCTTATAAACTCACACTGGAAGCTTAAGATCCCATCATGCTATTTTTACAAAAAAAGTGAACTGTCCAATTGGACAGAAAAGTTAGCTATTTTGTCAAGTCAATGTAGATACCAAGGATGCGACTAGAAAACTTGACGAATCACCTTCTATAATTACTACTACTAAGAATGTAATACTTATATTATATACCATATCGACTCTGCGGTCTAGCGGTTCAGTTGTGTGACTTGACTGCATGAGGTCCCGGGTTCGAATCCCGAATCGGGCAACAAAAAGAAAATTGGGTTTTTCCAATTTTCTAATAAAAAACCGTTGCTCGGGATAGGATATGTGCCCGGATGGCGATAGGCTTGCCATCTATCATATTGTGGGTTTTAGTATCTTCGGCTAGTCGTGGGTGCCCTTGTTGTCCCTCTGCCTACATCTTCGGGGATATGGGCGTGAAGATACTTTTCTTTATTATATACCAATAGTATAATTGATGTTGTTAGTCATAACGCATTTTTTAGTTTTCCTTAAAATTTAATAGCAATCAAACGTGTCTTGACTCTTGAGTGACTTCAGACTTGCTTCAAGCGAAAATCAGAAAACTTTTTTACTGTCTCCTTAGTTTCGTAGGATTTTATTATACGACGTGCCTTAACGTTCAAGGACAAAATATCAAACATTTGCCCATTTAGTGTGACCGTGAGGGTAGATTTAAAACATTTTGTTTTGTGAAAATAATAAATCCGGCTTAAGTGATTTTAGCATGTTTGAAATACAAATTTGGTGGATTTTAAAGGATATTTCTTAGGTCTTTTAGATCTTGAATGAATTGAATCATCCTTTGGGAAGTTCTATCTATTTTTAGCGTAGAGATCGGCTAAACCAAATACCATTTCTAGCCACCGAAAAAAAAAATGTTGTGACATTCCCGTCAATAATGCGAATTTGTGCCTAATTTACAAAAGAAACTATACAAAATTCTAAAATGTATCTTCACGCCCATATCCAAGAAGAGGTAGGCAGAGGCACAACCCACGACTGGCCGAAGACAATATCCCACAATGTGATAGGTGGTAAGCCTATCGCCAACCGGGCACATTTCCAATCCCGAGCAACATTTTTTTATTAGAAAATTGGAAAAACCCAATTTCCGTTTAGTTGCCCGACCCGGGATTCGAACCCGGGACCTCATACAGTCAAGTCCAACAACTGAACCGCTAGATCACAGAGGCGGTACTAACTAAATTGTATTTTTTTAAGCTCGTGAAGTGGCATGTTGTCACAATAATCGAATCTCTCCAAGCTGAGGCATGTAAATGGCCGGTAATATTTGTATGGCCGGGCACCATTAGTTAGTTCCGTTGACATTATTTGGTAGGGATGTTCGGTATAAAACGTAACCTTGTGCAAGTTTTTTTATTATTATGATATTGGAAGGCAAACAAGCAGACGGATTTCCTGGTGGTAAGAAATTCACGCCGCTTAGAGACACCAAAGGTGGTAACGGTGCGTTGCCAACCTGAGGCCGGGATGTTAGGCCTCGAGCAAAAATAAGTTTACCGGCTACCTTACTCTCCAAACCGGAATACGTCATGACGTTATGGCGGCAGGAATAGGTAAGGCGGTGGTACCAATCCAGTTGAGTCGATGCTAAACTCTACCCCCTAGTCAGATGTCACGGTGTTTGTGACCGTAAGCCTATGCTCGTCTTTTACGAGCTGCCTGGCAGGAAGGCAGATAGATGGTCTATTCTGCATAGGGGCCTGGACCAACACGGAGAAATGTTGTAATTGTATTAATTTATTATATAAATGTGACTAAATTTTAATAATAAGAAACTCCGATTATTGCATTTCAATTTTCTTTCTAAACCTCTAATTTATTTTATTTGCCAATCCAATTCTGCCTGCCATCAGTATTAGGCAACTTAAGAATAAATAAGAATAAGAAAGAATATGCTAGCAACCACAAGATGTCCATGGATTCTACAGTTCACGACATTTCAACTATGGGGTCGGAATATGTACCTATCTGAAAATTTGAAATGTATGGACTAAAAATTAATCTACCTTTAAATTTAATTAAAACAAGTTATGAAACTTATGTATATAAATAAATAAAATGTTTATTGAAAATGTAAATAAGTGCTGCGATTTAAATGTACATCAGCTATACATAGTATAAAGCAAAGTCGCTTTCTGCGTCTGTCTGTATGTATGTATGCTTATATCTTTAAAACTACGCAACGGATTTGGATGCGGTTTTTTTAAATAGGTAGAGTGATTCAAGAGGAAGGTTTTTAAGTAAAATAACATGCTTCATATATTAGAGAACCACTGATAATTTCAAGATATCTAATGCGAAGTCGTAAATAAACACGTTTTTTTGCGCTTGCATTGCAAACGCTGGCTGAACTCTACGAGATAGATCAAAATAATGTACTAAGTATTGTTTACCTTATAAGGGTCTACAAAAAAGTTCGCGATGGTATATGTTTATCTCTTAGGGATAACCTACAATAACCAATTTTTATCCTTTACTTTTTATCTATACATATGTAGTATAAAGCAATGTCGCTTTCTGCGTCTGTCTGTATGTATGTATGCTTATATCTTTAAAACTACGCAACGGATTTGGATGCGGTTTTTTAAATAGGTAGAGTGATTCAAGAGGAAGGTTTTTAAGTATAATAATATGCTTCATATATTAGAGAACCACTGATAATTTCAAGATATCTAATGCGAAGTCGTAAATAAACACGTTTTTTTGCGCTTGCATTGCAAACGCTGGCTGAACTCTACGAGATAGATCAAAATAATGTACTAAGTATTGTTTACCTTATAAAGGTCTACAAAAAAGTTCGCGATGGTATATTTTTATCTCTTAGGAATAACCAACAATAACCAATTTTTATCCTTTACTTTTTACGAAAAATAATGGCTTGTTTACGAAGCGATTTTAAGCAATACAGCATTAATCCTTATCTATTTAAGTATCTTAAATAAATTTTACATTTAATATAGAACAATATCGCCCTTTTCAGCATGTAAATTAAACGAAAGTTTGGGAGTTATTACAGGTTTAAAATATAGGGACATCGCGGTTGCGGCGGTACCGGCTGGCCGCGGTGCGTGCCTATCCCTACTAATAATAAAAATGCGAAAGTAACTCTGTCTGTCTGTCTGTTACGCTTTCACGCCTAAACCAGTGAACCAATTTCAATGAAATTTGGTACAGAGATAGGATAGACTCTAAGGAACAACATAGGCTACTTTTCATTGCAAAAATAAGGGAAAATGGGTAAAAAGAAGGGATAAATGTTTAACACGCAAATAAATAATTTTCATTTCATTTCATTTAAAGAAAAATAAATGAAAGGTAAAAAAAATTGCTTGTCGCTACAACGCATGGGGTCAACGAATGCTCGCGTACTAGTAATGTAAGTAGGTACTCTGTGTACGCAACGAAACAGTGTAGGTACTTACATCCTAGAACTGATAGCGTGTGTATACAAAATATATATTTCATGTTAAAGGCGGTATTCCTAAACAATTATGACTTAGGGACCTTCAGGAAAAGACGAGGGTACTCATTCCTTAAAGGTCGGCAACACATCTGATACTCCTTGTGTTGCGATGTCCGTGGACGGCGGTGATCACTTACCATCAGGTGACCCACTTGCTCGTTTGCCTCCTTTTGTATAAAAAAAATTGTGTGTGTACTTATGTACACGCGTTAGAAGTTATACTTCTTCGGCGTAATAAGATAAAAATCTTTATAAAAATTTTATCTTTTGCCTTATTTTACATTTGTAGACAAAATTACACTAATCATAGATAAAAGGTATTTAATACACTAAAAGTTTTATTGTAATGCATTATTTAGTTAAATAAAGTTTATTTAAATTTTAATAAAAACTAAAATGTTATCTATAGCTATATAACTTCATCATGTCGGTTTTTCGTGGCGGTGTGCGCGCGCATCGTAAAAATTTACCCTCATCATTTTTTCCTAAAGCGCCAAAAGAAGTATAACTTCAAAATTGTTAAAAAACCTTAATAACAAACTAGCTTACACTCATCACAAGGGTTTCAATTTACGTTGCTGGGATCCCATGGTATTTTTGAAATTATACTTCTTTTGGCGCGATTGGGAAAAAATGATGAGAGTGAATTTTTACGATGCGCGTGCACACCGACAGATAAATGTGACAGTCTGGAGTTAGTTGCTACCGTCAGAAAAAAGCAATACCCTGAAGTTAGTTGCGAACCTTTTTATTTTTGAAGTGAAACTTCTTTAGGATCGTTGTGATTTCAAAACGGGTGCAACGGAAAAACGACAGTAAGAGACACAAATATATGTTTAGCTCATTCTTTTGTAGATTTACTGAAGTTTCACTTCTATCGTGTGTAAACAGTGAATCGCATATACACCTTTTTTATTTGGTATTTTTGGATTGTTACGCTAAAGAAGTATAACTTCTTATGTGCGTACATGAGTACACACACTCATTTTTTATCTCTAGTGATTCCCAGTGACAATATAATGACATACAAATAAACTGACCAGCCCGTTTTATGTCATTCGGATATGGAATGCTATATAACATAATTTTATCTTCTTATTATATGCCAGTAAACTCCAAAACTACTGAAACGATTTCGATAAAATTTCACATATATCTGTAGTTTGGTCCATCTTAAAAGATAGGATATTTTTTATGAGAATGTTGGCGGGACGAAGTTCGCTGGGGCAGCTAGTATTATATAAATTATGTTTTATAATTTACGTGTCGAATAAAAAATATTCTCCGTTTTCTCGAAGGTGTATAAAAAAGAAGAATCCGTACACAACTAGTTCACAAATAATGTTCTGTCATGGTTGTCACATCAAGCATATAAAGTACATAAATATTTATTGTTAGTAAAAATGTTTAAATAATATGATTATTGAAACACTTTATTTTTTAATATTATAAAGCGAAAAGAAGTTACTACTTATTTTATATTAAATAATCAAAGTTCGCGGAATATGACAAAAGTTTTATTGTATGGCATGGTTCCACTTCAAGTAGGTTTCTATATTAATTACAAAAAAATAAAGAATTTTCGACACGGTACCTAATATGGATGGCTCGAAACCCAAACCAATTCCATGTTTGTCTCCTATTTTGTGGTTTAATGTTATATATATAATGAACAAAAAAGGTCCTAGAAAGGAGTCCTGTGGGAGGCCATGGTACGCATTTATAAAAATTTCCTTCAAAATTTTTGCGATGTCGCAACAGGTTGCGATAAACATATTTAACATGTATTTCTTCTTTCTAATGTTCCACAATAATCAATTTTCGCTGGTGTTTATGTTTTAATTATGGATTAATTATTTTCTTGGAAATCAAGTTTTTAAAAGTAGCGGTAGTACGTCAATCGATTCTATTGATTCAAAGATGATCCCGTTGTTGCTGTTGACAATTAGTGAGTTATTTATTTATATTCATTTAGTGTTTTATTGCTTAGCGTTATTTTTCTTTTTGGTTTGTTGTAGGGTGGGAATTTGATGGGATCATCATCACCTGACAAGTGGAGTGATCTAGTAATTTCTAAAACTGAATAATCGTATCTGTGGGCTAACGGTTTAGATTCGGACTTCACTTCATGAGTTCCACAATAGTTGGACGTATACCTAGTTCATCTTATATAATATATAAATATATCTTCAAACCAAGGCATTTTCTGGGTTGGCAGAGAGTATCAAGTGCCAAGTATCACGATTCCTTCAGACCTGCCAAGACCGTTTTCAGTTAGCTTATTATGATTTAGAAAAATAGAAAAAATGACACATTTTGGTTTGCTACCTAAATTTTTATTAGGTGTCAGGCGAAACGAATTTCGCATGGTCGGCTAGTGTGTGACATCTTTGCTTTGCGTTGGCAATGGACGTTTTTTAAGTGTAGGGTCTTTAGGCAACGTGTATTTCTTACTGTTATGAGATCCTCTGTTTCTTTGCCTTATGAAAATAAATTTAAAATGTTTCCGATTTTGAAATTAAACGTTTAGGTTTTTTCGGAATTTATTATTGACCCAAATATATGTCATCTTACAGTTTTCTCCTTTTTAAAATCGGAGTTCGGTTAAAAATACCACCAAAGACTATAATAATATGTAGGTATTCTTCAGTAATTCTGGTTGATATAATCAATAAATTAGGACTTTGTGGTAACATGTATTGAGAAAGAGTTTTCGGTGATAATCTTATTAGCAAGCGTCATCTGTCATTTTTAAGCTTAATTAAACTACGGTAACTTATCACCTGATTTTATAAAGTAACAGCTGGAATTATTCAATTGAAATTGTCGTCGTAGTAAAATATAATGTCACGGTTTTAAGTAGGGGTCATTTTTTCCCAAACTAATTGTGACTTGGCACTATCGAGAAACTACACAAAACACTTTATGGATATTTCTCTTGTACCTGTAACTTAACAAAATAACTCTAGTCTAGACCACGGTTGTTTCTTACCATCATGTGAGACGTCTATTTGTTCGGTGATCTATCACACAACAAAAAAATAATTATTAATGAAACTTAAACTAATATTAATATTAGTTTAAGTTTTTGGGACAAAAATATTAACCTCTGCTTAGCTCCAGGAAAGACACTGAAACTTTCGTGTCAGTAACAATGTTGACAAAATGTACTTTAGCATATTATTGGTGCATGTTTTTTTAAGTTAATTTGCCCCTTTCTGGGGCCGGCTAAGACCTTTAGACCATGCTGCCACGTCTTCCGTATTAATTATTTCATCATTAGTCACATGTCTTCCGTTAATTATTCTTATACAGTCATTAGTCACTATTTACAAAGTCACGTCAGGCTCTTGAGTAAAGCAGCCGTCACTTTACAAAAGCTCACTTTGGGAGATTTGGCAGCAGCGAGGAAATTCACGATATACTAATTTCTTAATGATTATTTCATTAGTGCACGTTCACTGAACAAAACTAAACTAATTCCCACCTAAATTGACTAATTTCACTCAATTTAAACACGAAAATCAATAATTATGAAAAAATACGACCACCTTCATTCACGATGGCGCCAAAACTCCCTTACATGCACCAAATGTATTAATGACAGTTTTTTTTTTATTGCAACAGTGGTACTCGCAACAGAGACTATGACTTCGCCTTACAATTTGCATAATAAGGCTGACTACGAGTATTTTTCGTTACCGTTCTACTATTTGCCGCAAATTGCTAATTTGCCAAACATTCTGAGAAGCGACGATAATAAACTGGATAATCTGGGGTCAGCAGCAGCAAGAAGTCGCAAACCTGCAAAAAACCTGCAAGAAAATGATGATATATTGAAACAAATGGTGTCACTTAGTTTATTAAAAACGATCTACCGAGGTTGGACATGTAAAGACCTAAAAGGCAACTGCCCTGCCATGCCTGACTTCTTCATATTAATTACATAAAAAATTAAAACCTAATATCTAATTTTTAGAGATAATGTTTCATGAGTATTTTTGAAGCATGTTAAATACGTATTGTTTTAGATTATATTATCTAGAATACGTTTGAAGATATGTCATGAATTAATGTGAAATAAACGCCAATAAATTTTAGTTTACGATACAACTCTTCATAACAGCTGTTTAACATGAGTACCGTTTAGAAATGTATGCATACAATACGACTGTTCTAACTTTTAAATTTTAAATTGTAAAGAAACAGCTGTTCGGTTCTGTTTAAAAGCTCAAGCCAAAATCATGTAAGAATTAATCAATCAAAACAGCTTGCAAAGTGTGTTTAGATACTAAGTACATTTTAGGCCTTTACGTATGCAGAAATGGCCATAAATTTCTTGCTTGTTGACTCGATTACATCTGTTGTATTTTGGTACGGTAATGCATACATAGCAATACATATATAGCATTGCTACTCAGCTCTTTTGTTGAATCAAATACCTACACCCGTGTGTTGCGTTAAAGCCGTCATCACGCGAAAGGGCTACACGGCTTCTGTAGGGTTACACTCGAATCTGGATTTAACTCAGATTGGAAATTGGACTCGGATATGTCATTTTAAACACAATACTAGCGAATCCCGATAGAGCAAGATGCCGCTTGCTCGTTTGCCTTTCAATCCGGGTGACACAGGTATACAATATAAAAGGGGAAGGATTGAGATACGATAAAAGGATCGCTATGGTAGCAGTGTTAACATTAGGAAGCCTTGCAGAACTACAGATATCGCGGCAGCTGATACTAAACAGTAAGTAATAAGTAATAGTAAGTAATAAGTAAGTAACAGTAACAAAAACTGTATCAGTAGTGTTATTAATCGAAAGTAATTGGAACGCTTACAGTTGAACAATGGAAGAGTTTTCTGGGTACTACATATTTCCACACTCTTGAACTACATTTACATGTGGGGTGATAATAATACGACAGGAATGCACTTTAAAGATTTAAGGGTCCCTGTAAAAAAAATACGTCAGCAGTGTAATGTATTTTTCATAAAAAGCAATCATGGATCTTGGTGACAATAATACACAACATTAACATTAATATGTTTTATAAGACTAGTGTTTCCAAATCACGATTCATTTCACTTTGCTCGATAGAAAAAATCAAAAAGTTAACTCTTTTTTGAAAGCAAAACCCAACTGTCTACTTCAATTACGAAAATATCGACATCAGATTTAACCTAAGCATAGATAAGGACTATACTTAAAAGATAAGTGTTTCAGTTTTTATACTTTTTTCCAAATTACTTTTATAGTGTCAAAAATAGTGATTGGTCGCTTAAGACATTTACTTTACATTGCAATATTTCATAGTAATCATGGAACGGCGGAATGCGGCGATTGGCTCTTCTGGTTGACTAAGTTTGGGGCCTTAATATCAGTTGCCTCGTTTTATACCTTATCACTGTAACGTAATTTTCCTCCATCATCGTACTGTACGACTTTACTGTGTCTTTTTTTTCTGCTAATGTAACGTTTCGTTTTACGTATAACTATAAAAAATCTTATATACATTTCCAATAAACAATTCGCCTGAAAACCACTCAAACCATTTTGAGTCGATGGGTGACAGCACATTAGGTTCACTCTAATGAAAGAGACAAAAAAATTATGTATTTGATTTAAATGACGTCTATTACTCATAGTTGGAAATTCACCACCTGTTTCTGAACCTTTTCTTAACCTGTTGAATACCTCGTTATAAAATAGTTCAGCATAAATTAGGGGTATAATCTGTCCCCCCCAAGGGTCCGAGCCTTGTCGTGGCGGGGGGGCTGAGTAGCTGGGGTCTAGAGCCGGGACCCCGGTGAAACCAATTCGGACCACGGAGGGCGCTCCTCAGTACCCCTCTCTGTCCAAGAGGGGACACGAGGAGCGCACACAGGGTGGTGGGCCACTTGGCCCGCGTAGGATGGCGGCAGTGCGGCCCGCGGAGGAGGGGGGCGGGCTTTCCATCTAGCCCGCCCGGTCGAGATGGGGTTGCGGCAGGCACGGGGGTGCCTGTCGCCACTGGAGCCCCCGAGGTGGTGCACGCTGTGTCCCTGTGCACCACTTGAGACGGTTTGCGGCCCCCCTATTGAGTGGGGCCGCCTGATGGAGATTGCGAGATCTAGCGCCGCTGGGGCTGTGGATGTGTGCGAAAGCGTTCTTGCAGCCCCGGTACCTGGCGAAGGGGTGGACACCGTGGGGTTTTAGTCAGTAGGAGTCTGACATAACCCGCCACTTCCCCCGAAAGCGGCGGGTATCCATGATGGATTTCCCCACAAAAAAAAATTAACAAAAAATAAAGGGGTATAATCTGTGGGTGACGGCACGGCGTTATGCAGTCATAGAAATAGGTATCCTTAGAGGTATGTAATGTATGCAGTACATAAGTCTTAATAATTTGTGGGTGACAGCTGTTTTTGAAATGATTACTGTTTTATTTTCACTTTGGCTTTCTCCTGATAATAACTAACTTATCAAAAATTAGAAAAATGGATCGGAGTAGGGTAAAATAGGAAGTTCTCTAAAAAAAGTATCTTCACGCCCATATAAAAAGTATCTTCACCTTCGAAGAGGTAGGCAGAGGCACAAACAGGGCACTCACGACTGGCCTAATACACTAAGTCCCACAATGTGATAGGTGGCAACCCTATCGCCAACCGGACATAATTCCAATGCCGAACAACTTTTTTTTATTAGAAAAAAGGAAAAAACCAAATTTCATTTTTGTTGCCCGACCCGGGAATCAAATCCGGGACCTCATGCAGTCAAGTCCAACACCTTAACTGCTACACCACAGAGGCGACTAGTTCTCTAGTTTCGTTAAGTGATACGTAACTCTCAAATTTAACATATTATTTCTAACCCGATTCCTGTCTTCACCGGCGTATGAACTGAATCCTATCATCGGTCTATCTGATTCATAAACCTTATTGGTTTTCAGTAGGAACAACAACTCATTTGCTCTTAGCAGGCAAGTGGTTTTTCAATATTTTCAATCTTTATTCATTATCTTTTGCTTTTCTTTAACTTCATACAAATGTCAGTTTCTGAGAACTTAGATATTTGTTAGGGATAGGTAAATCGAAATGACTAATAAAACATAAGACTTGCAATTATATATATTTAAAATAAAATTTGTTGATGTCTGAAATATCATGTAAGTTGTGTATGAGGTTGTAAGTTCATAGTTAATATTTTTTAAGAAAATATTTCTTTTTTTCTTTTTAGTGCCTTTAAATAAAAGCTTTTTCTATAATTATTGCTTGCTTTTAATTTATTTTACACTTTTTAGTTATCGCTGGCTACGCTTCTTCTGTTCATCTCATTCAATGCATCATTGTTGCAAAATCGTTTGCTGGGTAATTTTGAACAAGCCAGATCTTCAAGAAGCTTACCATTTTGCAGTATTTGTTGACCCTCCCAGAGCTCCTTTTAATAGGGTAAGAGCTAATATACGTCAGGGTACGCTGTCCTTGCCCTGAGGTGGTACGTTCACGACATCATGTTAACCGGTGCCACCCAGCTCACGGCACGGCCTCAACTTGACTTGGGTTAAGTTAGGTCAGTTAAGTTTTTGCTATTTCTCTATCTTGGATGGCCATATTGTGTGTAGAATGACGTCACATTATTTTTGAGTTGCGAGCCCGTTCATTTGATACCCATATTGTAGAAGTGCATTAAATAAATATTCCACTAACTTGGATGGTCCGCTATAATGGATTGAGAATGATGTCAACCCCTACCCGGGATTCATGCAGTCAAGTCCAACAACTGAACCGCTAGACCACAGAGGCGTTAGTTTATAAAATAGCACGTGTTTATTA
Source organism: Calephelis nemesis (assembly GCA_002245505.1). Taxonomy (NCBI): domain Eukaryota; kingdom Metazoa; phylum Arthropoda; class Insecta; order Lepidoptera; family Riodinidae; genus Calephelis; species Calephelis nemesis. The sequence goes on from NJDD01000186.1 coordinate 28,842, forward strand.
TTAGTATAAATGTTTCAATAATAGAATTTCAGTGCAACTTATTCAGGGCAAATTAAGGCGTCACTACTAGTTTCTTTTTTACGAAAAAATCATCGTTCCTAGAATGCATCATATTTTTTTTCTTGTGGCCTGTTTCCATTTCTTGGCGGTTTCCATATTAATTTTTAAACAACGTTGAATTGTTGCGACCCGGTAGGTACTTTATATTGATGACCCGGCACTGGTTTGCGAATTTCATGTTTATCTCCTACCTAGTAGTCACTATCATATTATATAACAAAAAAGATCCGAGAATGGAGTACTGTAGGAGGCCCCGGTACACATTTGTAACAAATTTATTAAAAATTCTAGTGTGAAGTTGGAACATGTAGTGATAAACTTGTTTAATACTTTGCTTATTTATAATTTTCCACTATAATCAATTTTCGATGGTAATTCTATTTTAGTTATGGATTAATTATTTTCTTGGAAATCAAATGTACAAAATTATCGGTGGTGGTTTATCATAGACTACTTCATACTAAACCGAGCACTTCCGTCAATCGGTCCTGTTGGTTTGAAGATGGTTCCGTTGTCACTGTTGATACTTAGTGAGTTATTAATTTAGCGTTTTATTTTTAATTTTTTTATTTTGTTGATGTGGTGTAGGGATTAGATGGGATCATGGCCCGTCAGGTGGAATGATCTTGCCATTTTTAAAACTGAATTATCATGTCTGTAGTCTAGCGGTATACGGTGTGAAACTTGACTTTAGGAAGTTACGGGTTTAAATCTATATAATAAAAATGAATCGCTAAAAGTAATGGTAAGCGCATAACTTCCGAACGACTGAACCGATTCGGCTAATTCTTTTTGTATTGTGTTAGTTATTACCAGGACAAGGTTCTTATGTAGAAAAGAACTGGGTAAATTGCAGGGAAAATGGAAAACAACATTTTAATTTTTTGCCATGCAATCGGAACGGGTGGAACGAAGTTCGCCGGAGCAACTAGTCTATAATATAAAAATGAATCGCTAAATTTGTTGGTAAGCGCATAACTTCCGAATGACTAGACCGATTTGGCTAATTATTTTTTTATTGTTTATCAGGTGAAGGTTCTTATGAAGAGAAAAATCGGGAAAGTTGCAGGAAAAAAGGGAAAAATAATACTTTATTATTTCCCAACCTGACAGGGTGGAACGAAGTTCGCCGGGACAGCTAGTATTCTAATAAAAATAACATTGCAGTCACTTGTGAACTTGGCCACCGTTGTTTCTTAGCATCATGAGTGCAGTGTGCTTTGTAGCTGACGTATCACAAAAAAATAGTTAAGACTTTCAAAATTTATTTTATACTGGTTTTGTTGGGAGAAATATATTAACACTGATTACGTCTAAGAAATACTCCGAAACTTTCGTTTCAGTAATCGTTCTGACTAATATATTATTGTTGCTTGTATTAATAATAGATTTTTTTTATTGCAACAGCGGTGTTCGCAACAGAGTGTGTGGCTTCGCCTTACAATCTGCAAAATGTGACTGACTCCTATTTGAGGCCGTTCTCCTTCTTGCCGAGAAGAGCTTATGCACCAAACATGCAGCCACTTGGCAGCGAGGATAGTGAACTGGAGAACCTACCACCAGCAGTAGCGAGAAGTAGAAAACCTGCTAAAAATCTGCAGAACAATGATGATGTGTTGAAGCAATTGCAGTCTCTGAGTTTATTAAAAGCGATGGCCTATTTGCCTTGTCGCAAACATGTTGCCCACCTTCCCCAATGTCGTTTACTCAGACTACTGATGTATAAAAAGCTAGCAAACACTTTGACATAAAACTAGGAACGCCCCGTTGGTCGAGTAGCTAGCGTACACGCCTAACTACACCGACTAACCGCGAGGCTCGGGTTCGATTCCCGACGGGGGCAGGCATTTGTGTGATGAACATTTAGATGTCTGCATTTCTGGATCTGGGTGTTTATTTAATTTATTCTGGTATCTATTTAAGTATTTATATGTATTAGTATCGTTGGCTAACACCCATAACACAAGCTGATAATTTACTTACTTTGGGGTTAGATTCAATTTGTGTAACTTGTTTAGAGATAGAGATATTTATTTATTTATTTATGTTTAATGATTATTTTTAAAGTACAATAAACAAAGAAGAAAGAAGAAAGTTCACAAAGAGCGTTTTGCGTGTAGCCACTCGCGCTTGTCAATTTTTATTGTGTCCTGATAGGTACTACGTTTGAAGCACACTACTTACTCAGAGAAGAACTTGAATTCCCTGTCCGTTGACTCTATTATAGCGGTTGTAGGTATATCGTACCGTTGAGGCTTCTCCACCACAGATGGAAATATCTTAATGAAGATAAAGGTAGCGATTCAGCGAGCATGATTCTGTATCCCTTGAGGTACGTTTTAGTATAAATTATAAAGGTTCATTACACGTGCCCTTTGTTTGGTCTTTGTATGGTGGTATAAATTGTTTCGCCATTTTTTCTCCTGTCTGGCTAAGTTTGGAAACGGTGGTAGTTTACGGTAGACAGGGTTAAATTCAATTATAGTTATTAAATGTTTTGGTAATAAATAATTAATCTAGTTATAAATATAAATAATTAGCTTAGAAGTTAAAGTATCATAAGTACCTTATTAAATAATATTTTTTATAAATGTTAAAATATTTGCACACCAAAATATGGTAGAATGTGTTGATATACTTAATTTTTTTTAACATCTCATTTACACACATATTTCCGCAAATAATTATTCTATTATTCGGCTACCCTTTTTTATTTAATTAATAAAAAAAATAAGACAATAATAACTTTCACACGCCATGGATACGCGCATAGTTTTGAATCGTAGCGATTATAATTTTCTCTTAGGTTCTAGACGCAGTCGCAGCAATGGCGTCCGAGCACAGAACAAATATTACTCACAGAGGCCTGCGCCTGCGCAAGTGCGCCTGCGGATCTTTTCACCATGTTATGTCAAGTGACATGTGTCAATTTGAGTAAACTTCATACAAATTCGGGTTTGCTATGTATCTATGAACGTCCCGCATATTATTACGTAGTATTTATCTACTCTTTGATCTAAATCTCAGAGCAATAACTAAAGCAATCTAAACTCGCTCTCAGCATACGCGATTCTACTGTCTGGTTCTAAAATACTATTAAATTTATACATGAATAGCTCTTGCTAAAGAGTATTTATATTCCTTTGATGAATAGAAACGTTTTATCTATTTAGGTAGATTTTCGATAACGATATTTCAGATCAATTGATTTTTTTCTGTATGCTATTTGCTCTATGTTTGTTATAATATTTTATATTTTAAATTAATATTTATTGACATCATTCTACGGCAAATAAAAAACTCTTAGTCATATCATTTTCACTTTAAGTTTGAACATTCGTGATTTCAGTTAAGGCCGCATACTTAGTCAGCCAGAAGAGCCAATCGCCGCACTCCCCCGTTTCATGATTACTATGAAATATTGCGCTCTAAAGTAAATGTCTTAAGCGACAAATCACTATTTTTGATGCTATAAAAGTAATTTGAAAAAAAGTATAAAAAACTGAAACACTTATATTTTAGGTATAGTACTTATCTATGTTTATGTTAAATCTGGTGTCGATATTTTCATAATTAAAGTAGACAGTTGGGTTTTGCTTTCAAAAAAGGGTTAACTTTTTGATTTTTTTCTATCGAGCAAAATGAAATGAATCGTGTTTTGGAAACACTAGTCTTATAAAGCATATTAATGTTAATCTTGTGTATTTTTGTCACCAAGATCCATGATTGTTTTGTATAAAAAAAACATTATACTGCTGACGTATTTTAGCATACATGAACCCTTAATCTAATAAACATTTATTTCATGCTAATGTAATCCAAGAGTTATGTTTAGTTTTAGTTCAGTATAGAGTCTTATAGATGACTTAAGATTTAATAGTATCTTAGTCACTAACCGTTAGTTACGAAACGAATAGGTTTTATATTAGACTTACCAACTTATTACACGTTTTGTTTAAAAAAAATTTTAGCTACAGAGATTCCTCAAGAGAGGCATCGGTATTTAATTGCCTCAATAGTAAAATAGATAAAGCACGTAAACAACATGTGAAAATAGTCTAAGACAGTTTATTTTTCCTTACTTTGTACATACTATATTCACAATATGTACAAACTTGCTTACATAATTTTATACAGCCAATAAGGGATTTTCTTTTTTAAGAACTTTTATAAATAAATATCCCTGAACAAGTTACACAAATTGAATCTAATCCTTTATTAAATATTGTATGCTTGTGTTATGGGTACAATACTATACGATACGATAAGATACGGTAACGATAATATTAACGATGCCAAATCGACTATAATCAAATATTTGGTAAAAAAAAATTACTAACAATTTGCGAATTTTTCATTTTTTGTTAACTTCAAAACTTCATAAGAAACAAATGAAAAAAAAACTATAAACATATACTGCGGAATCTTCTTTATTATTTATATAATAAGAGCCCTCAATAGTTAAATAAAATTATAGATTAATTATTTAAACTTTTATAAGGGTTTTTATGAGAATGTAAAGCCTCCAAAAAATTTGTTAATTAATTATTGATTAACTTCAACAAAAATGAAGTTAACAAGTTTTCGCTAAATAGACTATATTCTTTCAAGTGTCTAGATGAAACTATAATTTTTCAATTTTTTTACTTAATACTTAATGTTCTAAAAAAAATATTGTTGCTCGCTTTGCCGCGGCGGCAGTGAGGCAGCGCTGAAACGGCCGCGCGGAACCCAATTTTCAATGTTAAAAAAAATTATAATTTAAAATTTTAAACTTCTAGTACTAATAGGAGTATGACAGTATCATCAGGCCTAGAACTTAAACTATTAGGACTACTAGGAGTAGTTTAAGTTCTAGCCCTGATGATGCTGTCATAATCGAAACCGGTAGGCTATTTATAAAATAATAAATTATAAGTGATACGTAAAACAGTACAAATGTTTCCTCATTTGAAAATATGAATATTTGGAAGTTTTACCAAACGCCGACGATGGAAAATATCAAAAAAAGTAGGCTATTATTAAATTAATCAATCAAGCTTAGAATTGCAAAAAGGCATTAGGGGCTGCTGGATAAATGACTATATTACAAAGCAGGGTATTGCCTAATTTTCCTTTTATTTACATACATACATACATATCTTCACGCCAAGTCCCTTACAGGGTAGGCAGAGAGTATCGAGTGCCAGACCTCACGATCCTGACAAACCTGTCTTGCTTCCTTCACATTCATTACCTTTCATTTCATTTCAAATAATGTTCTAGATCGTGACTGTTATGTTTAATACATACTTATATTGGATTATATATTTTAATAAAACCCTATTTCCAATGAATGCGTATTAATCTAATGGGTAATTGTAAAACGTAAATATTCAAATTAGATTACTTATTCTGTCTTCCTGCCAGGCGGATCGCAAAAGGCGAGCATAGGCTTACCGTCACTAACACTGTGACATCTGACGAGGTGGTAGAGTTTCGCAGCGACTCATCTGGATTTCACCATTAGGATTATTCGCCACTAAAGACAGGAAGACAGTAAGAAACTTATTTCTGCCGAAAAATAGGCACAAAAAATCCCTTCAAATATGTTTACGACCAACCTCATGCATTTCTAATCATGTATAAACGCATTCAAATTGTTGACTGAGTGTAAAAATTCAGGCGTTCTAAAATTCCGCCAATTGTAACTCAGATACTTAATATTTCAATATTAAAATCAAAACTACACTAAGCTCGGTTTATCTCTTTCGGCCACATAAATAAACTAGTACTCACGACAAACTTATAATATTCGTTTTTGCAACGGGGTTGAAATACACTATGAGTAGGTAGGTATGGTATTCCTCCATAGTAAATGTCTCGATTTAAGGTAGAGTTGCAAACGATCGAATGTGATATAAGGCCGAATGCAGTGAGTTAATCATAATTACAGCGCTAATTTCTTTATGATGCGATTGGGGATACAGCAATAGGATACCAAAGGCCTAGAGACACCAAAGGTGGTGATGGTGCGTTGCCAACCTGAGGCCCGGATGTTAGGCCTCGAGCAAATGTGAGTTTACCTGCTATTTTACCCTCCGAACCGGAACACGTCATGACGTTATGGCGGCAGGAATAGGTATGGCGGTGGTACCAATCCGGGCGAGTCGCTGCTAAACTCTACCACCTAGTCAGATGTCACGGTGCTAGTGACGGTGAGCCTTTGCTCGCCTTTTACGAGTTGCCTGATAAGGAAGGCAGATGGTCTATTCTTCAAAAGAACCCGGATCTACAAGGGCGAAAACGTATATGGAATGGCGTCGGATGTCTCTTAATCGCGTCTTAGGTTTTGTCACATAAATAAATAATTGATGTCTGTTTTTTACAATACACTAATTAAGTGAAAACCTTGTATTAATAACAAAAAAAAGTATATTTTGCGTCCATATTCGCGAGGAAGTAGGCAGAGACACAACTAGGGCACAAACGACTAGCATAAGGCACTAAGTCCTGTAATGTGATTGGTGGCACACCTATTGCCAACCGGGCACATATCCAATCCCTAACAACGTTGTTTTTATTAGAAAATTAAAAAAAAACATTTTTTTTATTGCGCGACCTGGATCTATACCTGGGACTTTGTAAATCAAGTTCAACTCCGAACCACTAGATCATAATAAGGCAATATTGTACATATACATGTACATAATATGAGTATATAATACATTTCATCAATGTTTTTATTTCTACTCAAGAAAAGCCGAGGACTTTGACTTTATTAAAACATTCACTTTTTATCTGTACAAAGTCATTAACGCATAAGATAACAAACGTTGATATAAGTTAATAGTCCAGTATAATGAGGCGAAATTCGACTGTACTGTTTAATTTTGCCAAACAGCACGTATTTTCATTAAAAAACTGTATTTAAAGGTATTTATGTCTTTTTGCAGAGGCTCTCTTCAGAGGCATAGTAGAAGATTTTGATGAAGGTTTTGATTATTTACACGGCATTGATTACATCGATCAATACTTTCGACTTATTTTTTAGTGCAAGATTCAGATGTTTGACCAATAAAACAAAGAGGATTTTTAATGAATAACCCAAAAAGGTGTAATTTTTAAAAATATTGCCAATTTGGATATTGTAGAAAGCTACGTATGCATGCTATTTAATTACAATAAAATTATGATAGGGCTTATAAACTATGTTTAGGTCGAAAATTGTTTTTAAATATGTACAGTTTTAAAGTCATTCGCGAAAACCTATTCGAAGTCATTGTTTTATTGGCTAAAATTTGAAACTTTCGCTAGCGGGTAAGTCGAGAAGTATTTTATTACAGAAAAAAACATCATGGAAAAAGTTTCTTCCAATTTGTTTAACTAACCATTTCCGTGATTTATCTAAAATAAAATGCCCCGCTTTCCCCAATGAATAAGTAGCATCAAACTAAGTAAAAGCAACAAACGGCTAGATTATTCGGAAGCTCTGCTAAGTGGGTGAACTATATATTAGAACTTCTTCTTCTTCTTCTGAAGAACCTAAATCCATAGTAAAAAAAAGTATGCCCATATCCCCGAAGTAGGCAGAGGCACAACCAGGGCAGACACGACTAGCCGAAGATACTAAGTCCCACAATGTGATAGGTGGCAAGCTTATCGCCAATAGGACACATATCCTATTCCGGGCAACATTTTTTTATTGGAAAATTGGAAAAACCCAATTTTCTTTTTTTTTGTTGCCCGACCCGGGATTCGAACGAGACCTCATGTTGTCAAGTCCAACAACTGAACAGCTAGACCACAGAGGCAACAAGTTTAAATCCATAGTTTTAACAAAAATCTGTGCTGTTTTGCTCGATTGTTGAATGAGCATTGACTGGACTATAATAAACTCAACTCCCGAATCTTAAATAACTTGTTTACATCATTCATGTTTTTGTTGTGCAAGAGTTATTAGAACTGTTCGTGTTATTAATTTTTAAATACTGTTATTGAAATATAATTATACGTACAAATAGACAAAATGATCAAAAATCCTAAATATGTGTATGGTGGTGATGATATTACTTTCCCCTATCACCTGAATTTTGGACAGCACATGGTGGATACTATGAAGCAGTTTGGAGGTAAAGTGGCTGTGGTATGTAGCATTCACGATATTTTTAACCGACTTTAAAAAGAAGGAAGTCATTAATTCGACTACATGTTTTTTGTATGTTTGCTACGCGCTGCTTGGTCAGTAACTTACAGATTTTGATGTTTTTTTTTCTCAAAAAGTAGGTTAGAGTGAACCTTCATGATAATATATGCTTATATTTAAACATAATATATGCATCTTTAAGTTCTAGCTGTTTTCTGTGACTTTGAACACATGTTGAAGTAAGATTTTAGTCAAGAGAAATAAATCCTAAATGTTGATCAGGAAAATAAGCTGCGCAAAATTTGATAAAGTTCCATCCAGTAGTTTTTGGGGTAACAGTGAACAGACAAATCGCCAAAAAATTTAATAACCCCAGTTTAGGATTCTGAATCCTGTATACAATATACGACAATTATTGCTTAAAAAACATGTGGTACCTACCCACAGTTTTAATGTTTTTACTGTTGTACTTTATATGCAGTCGGATGTATTTTAATGTTTAAGAGGCCTTTTATTACTTTTGTGTTAAAAATTTAATTTATTTTTTGTTTTTATTTATAAATTAACAATAGAAATACATTTATTCTTTTATTATTGTTTTTAATTTAAATATTAAGAACTTTATAACTTACAATTTTGACGTCCTTGATAACTTGGTTTGCTAAGATCATTTTGAAAACCCTGATTGCTTATATAAACTAAGAATAAAAAATACAAAATAGCAATTTCGTAATGGTATATCTTTTTATAAAGTTCCTTTTTTTATTTTATGAGAGAGCAATCAAGCGGTCACTGTCAGATTTCCTGAACGACTTCCCGTAGCAGTACCGACCTCCAATTTTTTGTTGATTGGTAATCTTCAATGACATTCCTGGATTACTGGATTACTACTATTTATTTTAGTTTATTTGATATTTGAATGACAAATAAGTAGACGGATCTTCTGATAGGATAAATTCACGCTGCTTGGTGATACCAAAGGTGGTAATGGTTTGTTGCCAACCTGTGGTCGGGATGTTAGGTCTAGAGCAAAAGTAATCTTATCCTCCGAACTGGAACACGTCAGCGGCAAGTGTTACCAATCCGGGCGAGGCGTTGCGGAATTCTACCGTATAGTCAGATATAATGCTACTAGTGATGATTACCGTCTATGCTCGCCCTTTTACGAGCTGCCTGTCAGGAAGGCAGATGACCTATTCTGCAATGGATCCCGGACTAACAAGAGGAGAACTTATGCCTTAATGTTTCCTCTTTCCGTAAGGTACAAGCAAAAAACTTGATATTTTCACACATTAGTTTTCCTTTTTGTAAATTTTGCCACCAGAAAAAATGTTTTATTAACAAAAAAAATTCCAGATCAATGGTATTAGCGGAGAGAAGTTGACATATAAGGATATTTTAGAAGACACCATGCATCTCTCACTCTCCCTTCGCAGTCTCGGCATAGGGAGAGGAGACACGGTTGCCATCTGCTCCGAAAACAGACTCGAATTTTGGGGTTCGGTGTTCGGGCTAGCCTGCGCTGGTGCCACTATTACTACAGCTAACGTTATGTATCTGAAAGGTTGGTATTCAGTGGGCACTTTTCCCCAAATTTGTCCAGTGGGACTATTCTCTAGTGATCAACAGAAATACAATGATAGGTAATACAAAATACAGTAGTAGTATTTAAATTATGCGCTTCGGCTAGGTTCGTCAAGCTTCGGAAATCCGAATATATTTTAAATATAGAGTTGTTATTACAGACAATTAATCATTTCGCATAAATTTAGATTAGGTCAACCAATTTAAAAGTTAAAGTATAAAGTGTAAAAGTGTAAAGCCGAAGCGCATTATTTAAATAGTAGTACTGTACGTCATTTGACAGCTATTTGATGTACACTTTACCCAGTGATCATCACTAAAAAGATACTGAATGGCCCCGCAGGTCCTCTTTGTATAACAGACCATCACAACTTCCTGTGTGCCAGATTGCTAGTGGCCGGCGTAGGTTAAATGAGTCACACCAAACTACAAAATTACAATTTATTTTGTAATTGGTAATTATAAGGATTAATTCAAGAAATCTACCAGCTGAGATTATTTTGACAGACTTTCTAATCTTTGCGGTCTCTTTTTGGCCTAGATTTCCATTCGGTGGTATTTTAAGTCCGTCTCAACGCATTTAAATACAATGTCTCATTACATTGTATTTAAATGCGTTGAGTCCTATTTCCTAGTTGAGTTGAGTGTCCTATCGTCTATGTGGTCTAATGGTCCGGCGTCGTACTTGACTTTTTGAGATCCCGGGTGCAATCCCTGAGTCGGGTAACAAAAAACTTAGAAATATGTGTTTTCAATTTTTTTTTAAAAAATGTTTTGCTCAGGATATTTGGATATATGTAGCTGGTTGGCGATAGGCTTACCACCTATCATATTTTTGGACTTAGTGTCTTCTGACTGTACCTCTGCCTAACTCTTCGGGAATATGGTTGTGAAGGTACTTATTATGAATCTAAAATCTAAAATTCTATTCGGTCTTAGAGTTCTTTGTTTTATATCTTGGTGCTATAATTGCGATTACGATGCTCTTTTAGATGAGCTGGAGCACGTTCTGGGCATTTCCAAACCAAAAACCATCATCTGTTCTCCGACGAGCTACAAACTCCACGAAAAAACCTTACGATCTCTGTCATATCTGAAGACAATCATCATTTACGGGAAAGACAGACAACCCAACACTATATTGTATGAGGATTTGGTGACTCCTAAGGTTAAGGTTACGGTGGATAATTTCAGAGCAGTGGATGTACAAGGACAGACAGACACACTTTTTATTCTATATTCATCGGGAACTACGGGGCTGCCGAAAGGAGTGATGTTGACACATTTGAATGTTTTAACAATGTGCAAATTGTAAGTATTTGATTCTTATTTCTATCTTTAATGCATATGTATATTTTCACCGTGTTGGTCCGGGCTCCTTTGCAGAATAAACCATCTGACTTCCTGCCAGGCAACTCGTAAAATATCACTACTGCAAACACCGTCACATCACCATCACCATGACATCTGACTAGGTGGTAGATTTTCGCAGCGACTCACCCGGACTGGTGCCGCCGCCTTCCTTATTCCTGCCGTCATAACGTCATGACGTGTTCCGGTTCGAAGGTTAAGGTAGCTGGTAAACTTACTTATTCTCGAGGCCTAACATGCCGGTCTCAGATTGTCAACGCATCATTACCACCATCTCTATGCGCCATGACTTTCTTACCATCAGGAAATCCGTCAGCTTGTTTGCCTTCCAATATCATAAAATATATAAAAAATTCTCTTTTATGACTTCTACCCACTGAAAAAAGGTTACATCACAAAGTGGTAATTTGAGTTTAAGAAAAAGAAAAAAAGCGGCTGGAGCAATATCTGATGAATTTGGTGGTTGCTCGATGGTATTTGTTGAGTGTTTGGTAAAATATTAGTTCAAAAGGAAGGCGCATTATCTTGGTACAAAATCCAAGAACTTTCTTTATCAAATACTATTATTCGTTTTTGACTTAGATTTTACGATAGTCAAAGAAATTACTCATCATGACTTTGACTTTTGAACGAGTTTAAAGTGTTTTTTCGTTTTCGGCTCACTTCTTTTCGTTTCGGCTTTTCGGCTTCTTTCGTTTTCGGCTTTTCGGCTGGCTTCTCGTCAACAATGCGTTTCATGTATATTGGTTCTAACATATCCTCAGCGACTCTCACGCAATTGAGTTTTTGGAGAAAACTCAGATCTTTTGAGACTATCCGCGCAGTAGCAAGTTTCCCAAATGATTTTGTAAAATGCTACGGAACTACTGCTGAGATACAGAAAGCTCGGCGGCTATCTCTCTGCCATATTCATAAAAAGGACACTTTCTTTCCCTACCATATTCATTTACATACCACCATATAAAAGCGGTGGCGCCATCATTTATCTTCACGACTTTCTTGATAGATTGTATACCACCATAAGCGTGAGTCTGATAAAGTCGATTCACCGTAATCCTTTTGTAAAATTTCCTTGAATCCGAACACAAAGTTGCATTGGCGATGCAAAATATAAGATGCACTCTTTATTTGATATTTTTGTCCATTATAAAATTAACAATACACACTAAATATGATATGTAGTTGCTTTTTATTGCAGATCTAGTATGATGGATCCAAAAAAGAGGAGCTTGTTCATAACTCCATGGTATCATGCAATGGGTTTAATAGGTATTGTAACAAATTTTGTCTATGGCATGTTCTGCGTATACTTACCGAAATTTGATCCTGATCTTTATCTGAAGACGATAGAGAAATACAAGGTAAGTAATTTAGGTAAACGTATATATATTTAATATATACCGTGGAAATAACAGCTTAGCAAAAAAAAACGAAATTCTGCACATGACTGATACGCATATCTCATTATTTTTTTTGTATATTTTGTATTGATTTTAATATTATTTCACGAATGTTATTTAAAACAATACATTTTTATTCCTCAAGAACGGCTACACCGATTAGGCTGAAAATTGGTAGGGAGGTAACTTAAAACCGGGAGAAGAACATAGGATACTTTTTATCCTGTTCAATTGTGAGGAAACTGGGAAAAACAACATTTTAATTTTTACCATACAAACTCAACGGGCGGAACGAAATAGTACACTTTTTCCAAAAATGCAAGGAGTAAAAACAGCGTATTTTAATTCTCCGTCAGCTGTTGCAAACAAAGCCATAAACACCTTACAAGGTTATTGTACTTTTCATGATAAGTAGAGTGAGCGAGACAGCGAATGTGCGTACTGCGAATGCGTCTTTGATGATGCCGCGAACGCCGCCTGACGGCTGACCCAGCGATCGATGATGTAAAATACACTAGATGCGACATCACAAAGAATAATTTATTTTATTAATTTGATTGGAAATATTTGATAAAATAATAAGGTGTGTTATACCTTATTCACATTCAAATTCACTGCTTGTGTCATGGTAATGAATCTCATTTTTTGTTATGAAATGCTTAAATTTACAACATTTTTTGGTAATGGATTAATTTTAATTACGGAATATTTAGAAAAAAGTTAATAATTTCAAAGGTATTTTCCTTATTTGTTTCCTTACGATGTAACTGTGACAGTTACAAAAAAACCTAGGCACGTTATAACTAAATTAAGTCTCGAAATTTATTGTACTATCGAGATAAAGGATAAAGGAAATACAAGTTTATGCCATTTGTTTAAATGTCGCTTCTAATTGAGGGTTTTGATCTAGGTACAACTATGGATTACATTTAGGTATATTCCTTAATTAAACTTTACAAGTAGTCCATTGAGGCGGCGTGCAAACTGAGATTTAAAATATTAAATTTAATCGCATACCGATGAGAAAAGTTACCTAGTCCTGTACGACCAGCTAGAGCTCACGACGTCACGGAAGGCGAAACGGATCCTCCAGAAGCAAAAGTAAAAACCACAATGTCACCACAATAAAAAGCAGGAAAACCACATTTTGCAAGATAATAGCAAAAGTAATAAAGGAAGAAAAAAAACGAAAAACCCTAAAACAAAATACTTCATGTAAGATGTCGTCACGAGGACGAAAAAAATTTACTCTATCCACTGGTTTTTAAAAATTTTCTATTTAATATAGTGTCAGAACCACTTTTAAAAATGTTAAATTTTTTGAAAAAAGCAAATAATTTAAAAAATGCACGACCATTACGGCAGGCGACAAAATCTGACAATAGGCTCGACAATTCAAGCATAATGGCATTCCCTTTTTCGTAATTTAGCTAGATTTAAAAGCACATTTCTAATATATTTATCTTCTATTTATGTTTGCTTTTTTAGACTCTATCGATAATATGTGAAAACTACTGAAAAATCAGCTTATAAGTAGACACATTAAGATAAGAATGATATAAATTAACAAAATGTAGCGTCATAATGATCTTTTATAAATTAAGATTTTTTTAATCTATTGATTTCCATATTTTATCAGATAATAAATATTTTTTAACAGAAACTTTCAACTATCGAGAACAATTAAAAGTTATCCATGTACTCTTTTTTATAAAAGTCAAAATTGATTGACAGATGTACCAACGCACATATAACAGAGGCTGAAATAAGAGTCAATTAAAGTTGACATTTTATTCCGTCTCACAATGTTATAAAGACTATAATACTTGGTTGAACCTTGGAAAAATTTAGTCTATGATTATGGAAAAGACGATTAGGGCATTCTCTAAGAACATTTCCAATATTCAACCCCCAACAAAAAAATCAATTTTAAAAGTTGTTTTTTTTTTGTTAGTAAAAACAAGCCAGGGGCTAATAATGGAATGCCAGGAATTCGAGATAAATACTATTTTTTTACTTTGATGGAAAAACTGAAGTTTAAAATTTTAGTATTGTCAACCGAAGTTCAAATTATAAAATGGATATAATGTATAGTATGATGTAAACACACTTTTTGCCGTTTCCGACGCTGGAAATAATTACTTGCAAATACAAATAATAGCCTAGGTGTATCACTTAGTTTTTAAGTTTCATTAGTGTTATTATTTTTTGATTATTTGTTGCACAATAAGAAGTTATATACACTAGTTTCTACTAAATATATGTTTACAGAAAAAAACATGGAGAGTCTCAATAAGCCCTTAGAATAAAGGAGTTCCGTTTTTTCTAAATACCAAGCACATTTTTTTCAAAATAAACGAAAATATGTTATGATTGTACTTGCAGGCGCGCACGCTGCTGATGAATCCTGGCAAATGTAGTGATGATATATTAAAACATAACTGTTTTTGTGTTGTTGTTGTTGTTTGTTCGTTGGTTGAGTGGCTATCGTACACGCTTAACTACATCGACCAACCACGAGGCTCGGGTTCGATTCCTGACGAGGGCAGGCATTTGTGTGATGAGCATTTAGATGTCTGCATTTCCGAGTCTGGGTGTTTATTAAATTTATTCTGGTATTTATCTAAGTAAATCAAAGTTTTAGTATCCTTGATTAACACCCATAACACAAGCATATAATTTGCTTACTGCTTAGATTCAATTTGTGTAACTTGTCCAGAGATATTTATTTATACTGTGCCCTGCAAACTATTTGACGTAAGTCGCGAACGTGAAAGTTAACGAAACGAACGAGTAAATGAAAAGTTTATGTCAACCGAAAGCGTCCACGGACGGCATGTATATACACATTTACTAGCTGACCCGGCAGACGTTGTTTAGCTACTTTTTTAATGTAATTTGAGTAAAAAAAATGGGGTGAGACACTATTGTCACTTAGGGGTATAATAAATAGATGTTGGCCGATTCTCAGACCTACTCAATATTCTTACAAAATTTCATAGGAATCGGTCAAGCCGTTTCGGAGGAATACGGGAACGAACATTGTGGCACGAGAATTTTATATATAAGATTAAGTAGTTTTTATTAGTTCAAAGGGTTTATTGGGATTATCCACATTTTTTGTACACATATATTTAAAGAAAGTAATGTAATTTTCAGTCAGTGGTACGGATCAGTCGATCCGTTATGTTATTTTGGAGTTTAACCTCAAATGTAGATATGGGAATGAGATAAGATATCACAAAGATATTAAATTATTGTCCATTTGTGTATTGTATTTTCAATTATTTAATTACATTCATACTATTCTGTGATTTATACTATTCAAACTTTATACCAGCATTGTAAATGTAAAAGTCTGTCTGTTACGATTTTACGGCTAAATTGCTGGACCGATTTTGACAAAAAAATATGCATAATAATATAATTTTCTACCCAAGTATTAACATAACCGTTGATTTTTTTGATAAGATAGACCCGCCAAATAAGAAGTTTGTTTGAATAATCAATTCTATGTTTAGGAAGTCGAGGACTAGGCCTAGTCTACTACTATCGAGTGATGGTGCGTTACCATCCAGAGGTCAGGATAGCGTAGAGCAATAGTAAGTTTACCGGCTACCTTATCCTCCGAACTGGAACACGTCAACGTCAAGCACTTATATTATGACGGGAAGGATAGGTAAGGCGGTGGTACTAATCCGGACGAGCCGCTGCGAAACTCTACCACCTAGTCCAATGTCACAGTGTTAGCGATGGTATGCATATGCTCGCATTTTACAAGCTGCCTAGTAGGAAGGCAGATGGTCTATTCTGCAAAGGAGCCTGGACCATCACTAAATAATATCTTTACGTCCTCTTTATACAACTTTTATATGGTAGGCAGAGCACAGAGTGCCAAGTGTGACTATACTATCTGTGATCATTGCAGACCTGCCTAGCACACATCTTTTCGAAAACTACCTCTACCCCTGATAAAACCCAAATAAAGTAGTTTTATTTGAAAAGTACCTCTACCTATGATAAAACCTAAATTAAGTAATTTGATTTAAAAAAAATGTAAACTACCTCTTCCTATGATAAAAACCAAATGAAGTAACTTGACTTGAAAATTATTTGAAAACTACCTCGACCTCTGATAAAACTTAATCGATGTCATTTACTTTGAAAAGTATTTGAAAACTACCTCCACCTCTGATAAAACCCAATTGAAGTAATTTGGTTTGAAAAATATTTAATAACATCAAAAATATGTTTTACAGGTATCGCAAATAGTAGTACCACCGACAGTTCTAGTAGCAGTATCCAAATGCCCGACTGGGTACGATGTCAGTTCTATTAATTTAATATTTTCGGGAGGGGCATCTCTTAAAGATGACACTATTCAGGAGGTGAAGAATAAGTAAGTTACCTACTAGTTCTTAAGGTCCTATTCCACCTAGAATTAAATATGTAGCCGACAAGAGCAGAGGCTCGGGTTCGATTCCCGACGGGGACAGGAATTTTGTGTGATGGATATTTAGATGTCTATATTTCCGGGTTTGGGTGTTTGTCAAATGTATCCTGGTTTGTATCTAAGTATTTAAATGTATGAGAATGATCGACTAACATCCATAATACAAACATACAATTTACTTACTTTGGGGTTATATTAAATTTGTGTACATAACATATCTAGGGATACTTATTTACAGCAGTGCTATTTAAAGTATGCGCTTCCGCCATGACGTTATGGCGGCAGGAATAGGTAAGGCGGTAGTACCAATCCGGGCGAGTCGCTGCGAAACTCTACTACCTAGTCAGATGTCACGGTGCTAGTGACGGCAAGCCTCACCTTTTACGAGCTGCCTGGCACAGGAAGGCAGATGGTCTATTCTACAACGGAGCCCGGACCAACATGGTGGAGTCCATAGGAAATGGCGAGAAGTACTCAATCCCAAGCTTATCGTCATAATAACAAAATCGGTGACTTTTCGGTCGCCTTTTCCAGTTTTGCTGCGCTGGAATTATGTATAGGTACTTATTATTTATTGATTCCAGTACAAGTTTATTGAAATTTTTAGATTTCCAAATGTAAGGGCAATACTCCAGGGTTATGGGATGACAGAAGGAACTTTAATCATAACCAGGGATACATATGAAAGCGTACATCTGGCTAAATCTGGAGGAGTCGGGAGAATTGTGGATTGTACTACTATTAAGGTATAAACAAAATTTGGCTTATATCACTAATAAAATTCTAGTATTTTTTTCTTAAATTAATTCTGGAATGATTTTTTCTTACAATATTTTTGTAATGCTATTTGTCTTAAATTAATTGTGGAATGCTGTTTTCCTTATATTAATTCTAAAATGATTTTTTTCTTATAATAATTCTGAAATGATTTTTTTCTAAAATTCATTCTGGAATACTTTTTTTATTTTTTAACTCTGGAATGCTTGTTTTCTTAAACTAATTATGGATTTTTTTTAAATCCGTCTTGTTTATCGGTATGGCCTGGTACTTGTATAAAATGTTTAAACATCTAAATAACATATATATTAAAATAGCTACATAAAAAGCATAGTAAAGACAGAGCTGCAAGTAGGAACCAGTCGAATTCTTATTTTCACGTGTCACGTTGTTTGTCCGCGATGGACTTATAAACTACTAAACTGATTTAAAACAAAGGACTAGCACCATAGCATAATTAAATATTTTAACTAATTACGTACAAGATGAAGACGAAGACACGTACGAAAAGAAATATGTACAAGACAATAACACTATTATTAGATTGAAGATATTGAAACCAGAAAAGTCTTAGGTCCTAACGAACCTGGTGAGATTTGTGTGAAAGGATCTGGGGTGATGAAAGGCTACCTGGGCAGAGACAATGCTGATTCCTATGATAGTGAAGGCTTCTTCAGAACTGGCGACATTGGATACTATGATGAGGACAAATACTTCTTTATTGTAGACCGACTAAAAGAGCTTATCAAATATAAGGGATACCAGGTAATTATAGATTGAAGTTCTTCAGTACTCCATATATATTTTACTATATCTTTATATATATAATTCTTCTGTGAGTGTGTATGTCATTGAACTCCTTCTAGACGACTGGACCGATGTCGATGAAACTTTTTGTATGTGTTCTAGGGAATTTGAGAATGGTTTAGATTCACAATTTGGTCCACTGGAAAATAAGTAGTTGTTGATTTTAGAATGTTTCACATCGGATCCGACAGACTGCGCTACTGTCTAAGCATTAATGTCAAGCGATAGGTACGAAGTTTGCTGGGTCAGCTAGTATATATATATTTATATATATATTACATAAATTTTTCGTTAAGTGGTAGTGATTTGCGATGTCAAGTATCCGTATGTAAGTGTTAGGTATTATGGTATCCGTTTCAATTTATTTAACTACTAACGACCAATATTAATAACCTATCTAAGACAAGAGATCGTGCTATTTTAGATCAGTCGCCTGGTAGCCGCTGCTATTTTTTAATAATAATAATAATAACAAATATTCTTTTTTTAAGTGTGGAAAATCCCCCCGGATACCCGCTACTCTCGGGGGAGAACAACGGGTTATGTCGGACTCGAACCGACTAAAACCCGCACTATGACCTTCGTACCGCCCGGCTAGGAGCGAGATGGGGTCGCGTTGGCGTTCACCATCTCGCTAGGCGTGTACGCTAGCCACTCGACCAACGAGGCGGTCATAATAATAATTAACAAAAATATCTTAGCGACAAAACTCTATCTTTACCTGTAGATAGGTTATTAATAGTGGCCGTAAATATATTTATATAAGAGACATAACTTTAACCTTAGGTTGATAATGTACCATTGACATCGTTGGTGGCTACAGGTGTTTCGCATTACTTACTACCAGGAAACTTTAAAAATTATCTACAGGTACCACCAGCTGAAATTGAAGGAGTTTTACTGCAACATTCTGCTATTCGCGACGCAAGAGTAGTAGGAGTTCCACATCCGACAGGAGGCGAGGTGCCAAGAGCTTTTGTGGTACTATAGCCGGGAGTAACACTGAGTGAGAAGGAGATCCAAGCATACGTCGCAGAAAAGGTAATAATTATATATGTCTATTCAGAAAAGCATGCTCCCACACACGCCCATATCCCCAAAGAGGTAGGCAGAGGCACAACCAGGACACCTATGACTAGCTAAAAATATGACTTACCGCGAAATAAAAAATATAGTGTCATAAGTTGGCACAATATTTTTCACGACGAGGATGATATTTTTTATTGCAAATGGAGCAATCGATGATAAGATTGAATCCTGAAAGCAGCGAGGTTTTCGAGCGTATAATTCTGACCACAGTGAGAGATTTACGGCCAATGTTAATAATGTATCTCTAAAGATGGATTTCAAGCAATCTAGATAGCTGCGTATCCGCCGGCCTGTCCTATACCTAATTGCCATATTTATCCTGTCCACAGAATATGTTATTGGCAAGCGATAACATAAAAACGGAACAAAATATCAATCTTGGACAGCAAGTTTTGGATCAGGATTGATTATTGATATTAGCCCTTAAAGTGTATCGCTCTAAGTAAAATAATTAAAGCGAATGATACGTTGTTTTTCATGCAACTTATCATTCGATTCAACTCGTTCTCTTTAGGAAAACTAACATAACATCTACTGCAGATTACACTCAAAATAAAGAACTGATGTGATTTCCCAATATTGCTGACTCTTTCTAACGTACGGGCCTCCCTCTTATTTTGACTTTGTTAATTGAATGCACAATACTTTCTGAAAAAAAGGCCAGTACTTACATGAGACAGAGTCAGCAACAATTGGAAAAGACAACATTTCTTAACTGATGTCATTTCCAAATGACATAACTGCGGCGTGAAGATGCTTGTTTTTCTTTTCTTTATGTAAGGTTGTGTCGGTAAACCCAGCACTGATATTATTTTTATTATTTTTACAGCTGTCTAACCCGAAACATCTGCGTGGTGGAGTTAGGTTTGTGGAAGAGATCCCGAAAAATGCCAGTGGGAAAATACTGAGAAGGAAACTACGAGAAATGGTGAAACAACAGAGTAAATTATAACGCTGCAACAGACGATGACCGTTTTGAATGGCTAAAGATCCTGTGAAGAGCCAGATCGTTAAAGTTTTTTGAAAGTTATTAAATTATAATAAAAAGGATTTTATTTCTCTTTTTATCTTTCTTTTCTCTTTTTTTTTTATTATATTTTTAAATGACTATACGACCCCACAAACTTCGTATCGCTTTAAAGTAAAAGTTTGCATGGACTAAAGCATTGTTTTTCCTATTTTCCTTGCAATTATCCCGGTTTAGATCTTCAGATAAACTTTCTCTTTTTTTTATGACGGATTTCCTGATGTTAAGAGATTCACGCCGCCTAGAGATACCAAAGGTAGTAATAGTGCGTTGTCAACCTGAGGCCGGGATGTTAGGCCTCGAGCAAAAGTAAGTTTACTGGCTACCTTACCCTCCGAACCGGAACACGTCATGACGTTATGGCGGCAGGAATAGGTAAGGCGGTGGTACCAATCCGGGCGAGTCGCTGTTAAACACTACCACCTAGTCAGATGTCACGGTGCTAGTGACCGTGAGCCTATGCTCGCCTTTTACGAGCTGTCTGGCAAGAAAGGCAGATAGTCTATTCTTTAATGGAGCCCGGACCAACACGGGGAAAATTAACACGGGGTATTAAGATAATATTTATATACTACTTACGAATATTACTTTTTTTCACAAGTTTTCTTCAAATAAAATTCTTGTAAATAATAGTTAGACTTTGTAACTTTTTATCAATCGTCAAAAAGAATACACCGGTCTCTACCAGGGGGCTAATTCCGTATCTTATTAGTGATCACTGGGTAAAGTGTGCATCAAACAGCTCTCAAATGAAGTGTTTTATATTCGCTATCTCATCTGACCAACAGAAATACAATGGAGATAGCAAATACAAAACACGTCATTTGATAGCTAATTCATGTACACTTTTCCAAGTGATCATCACTAAATAAAAGTATCTTCACGCCCATATCCCCGAAGAATTAGGCAGAGGCACAACCATGGCACCCACGACTATCCGAAGATACTAAGTCTCACAATGTGATAGGTGGCAAGCCTATCGCCGACCGGGCACATTTCCAATCCCGACCAACATTTTTTTTATTATAAAATTGGAAAAATTTAACTTTCTTTTTGTTGGCCGACCCGGGATTCGAACCCGGGACCTCATGCAGTCATGTCCAACACCCGGACCGCTAGATCACATAGGCGATATACTAGAACATCACTAAAAAGAAACTAAATTGTCCCACATGTCTAGTGAAGATCCATTCAATGGCACATTTGTATTTTTTAACTAACATTAGGCATGAACACTTATTAATGATAACAATTCACAAGGATATGTCTTGAATAAGAAGTAAGTAGGTATGGTTAGCGTTTTCAGTTAATAAAGATAAGATATATAAAATATGCAAAAATTGGTTCAGAACATAGATGTGCTAAACTCAATAAAAACGGCACGCGGTAAGGAGCAAAAAAAAAAGAAACTATGTCTTTGTAACCGACTTGAGAAAAGGAGGAGTTTGTACGTCCACTTCTAAATTTTTATGTATGTTGATCAATTTCCCCGTCATTTCTAAGCCAATTTAAAAAAAAACATTTTTTTATTTTAAAGAGTGTGAACTTGCAAGTAGGTCCTGTTGCCATCAAGTCTGGATCTAGGATCCTATTATACCTAATCTTATTATATCCTATTATACCTATTAAACCTAAATAAAAAAGATACCTATCCAGTAGTCTATACAGTTTTCTTTGTACGTAATAACAATACACGACACAATGTTGGCGCTTCTGACGAGTTATCGTCATTGTCATTGGATAGTGATGGGACAAGTCGATAAATATGAACGATAAAATATGTCAGGTATGTTCTTTCGTCGATAGAAATGTATAGCGCCGTATCCGGATGAACTTCCTAAACGACTTTTTTTTTGTCTTCGGTGAAATTAGTATTTGAAAAAAGGAATATTCTTCTTAATTATTTTTTTTAGTATACAACAGCTAGTTATTGGGTTATGGCAAAAATATTGTTTGCCTAGAATTTTAAATAAAGGTAGAAATAAATACAAAAACCTCTATTATTATCAAATGGGTGCTGTCCCTCTCCTTTTTTTAGAAACAAAAACGCTTATACACTAATAAAAACAAATAAGTTAAGTATATGATTAATTCTATTTCATAGAATATTAGTTTTATTATTATTATTTAGCATCTTTTATTACGTAACTGACATTTATTATTACTGGAAGGCACAAACGAAAGGCCTTGTCCTGCAAAATGTTCTCATATCGAAGGACAGAAGTAATTAAAACCTAACTCGAAATCGGCGAGTCCAAAAGTGTCCTCACCCCAATATTATTTTCCTTGCTAGTATGCGCTAGTACGCAGTCAGGACAGATATGTGTCAAATCACTACTTAATCACGCCAATAACGTAAGTACACCATTTTAGTTTTTTTTTTAACCCCAAAGTAAGCAAATGCTAGTGTTATGGGTGTTAGTCAACATACTAATACATATAAATACTTATATAGATACCAGAATAAATTTAATAAACACCCAGACCCGGAAATGCAGACATCTAAATGTTCATCACACAAATGCCTGCCCCCGTCGGGAATCGAACCCGAGCCTCGCGGTTGGTCGATGTAGTTAGGCGACCAACGAGTTGCTTCTGGACAAACATTTTATATTATCGGTGGTTGCATTTTTTAGTGTTATTATTATTTTTTGGTTCTAACAGAGGTAGTAAGTGAATTAGCTTCATTGTCTGTTATTGAATTTATCCTAGATATTATGCATTTTTTCTAATTTTTTGAAATGTGTTATATTTCTCACATCGCTTTAATCGGTGGTCTTTTTTACCACCGATGTGATAGTTTACACTGAAATGATAAGAAAAATCATTCGGTTTCCAAGGTATATAAAATCGGTGTTTTGATTCGTGATCAACGCACAGTTTTGTCTCATCGGTGGATCGCTTTATCATCTCGGTGATCCACTGTTTTGGCTCACCTAGTCCCAATACTTAAATAAATTGAAAAATCATTTCCAAATATTCAGAATCGTATTGTTATTTCGGATTCTTCACCCAGGCCAGTATCGGATTTTTTTTTATATTGTATCCCAACTGGCTTTTCCCTATTAATTGGAACACATTCGCGGAATACTACAAGTCAAACAAGTAGTTTGGACTAAGGAAACTAAAAACCATTCAGTTTTACGTCGTCTTTCTTGTAAAGAAGATTAACGTATAAAATATTTTGATTAATACCCACACGCCGAATATCTAGACTTCCACAATTTGTCTAGAAACCACAAAATTATGTAGAATTAATTTGCTTGCTACTCCCAGTAATAGAAAATCTATAACTAAATCAAATATAAGTAATAAATAAAACTGCGATTATTGTAGTGTGGTTGTGATTAACGTTAAACTTAAATGGCTCAATAATAAGGTGTGTAAGATTCCTATTTTTTTATTGTTAAACTTATAAGGCTACCATGTTTTAAGTGTAGACACGGCAAATTGTTAAACGGCAATTAAATTATTAGCTGGATTACCCACAGTAATAAATATGTATTTTGCCTATAAGTAATTTTTGATTTTTTGCACTTTATTTTAATAAAGACAATGATCATAAAAATTAATGCATTTTTTTAAACTCTTTGTACCTAATAGTAAATAATTTGAGAAAGTAAATAAAATAAAATAGGTATTGGTAATAGGTAATAGGTAAATTATGTTTTTTCTGGATTTTTAACTCTTCAGTACTTAGTCACCCTTGTAAAAATAATCTAGGTACCTACTACCTGCATCTCAAAGGTGAACAGATTACCATATCGCTGGATATGTGTATCATTTCGCTGGAAAAACTTATCATTTCGGTGGATAAACTTTTCATATCGGTGTACATAAAAAAATAATCGGTGCCGTATTGTAATATCGGTGGAAACCAGAATTCAAAATGAATTTTCTCCTTAGTCTTAAATGATACGTTGATAATACTAAATTTGAGGATATCTACTATCCTAAAGATTACATAAAACCTGAAAAATATGGAAAAAATAAATAAATGAAAAAGTTCACCGATATGATAAAAAAATGGCATTTCTTGAAATTCACCCATTTTGGAATATGTAATTGCACGGATTAGCTTTTGTCACAAAGTAAAGTGTACGCAAAAGTTGATTTTCAATAAACCCTTAATTAAAAAATAAAACATGATTTTAACATTTTCTACGCATTATAACATTTTAAATCTTATTTCTTATAACATTTTAAAATTCGTATTCAATTTCACAAATACTTCCAAACCGCAAATCTATAAATGTGTTTTATAAGGTTTTGATTTCATTTGATTTTAGCTTCCTGAGTAGTTGAACTTAGTTCATACTTGAAGACTACTTATCAAATCGTTAAGTTTTAACTTACTGAAAACGTCTACGAATAAAACTTGTGATTTTCGAAACTGTGGTTATGTGTTCCATTTAACAAAGTTCTTCCGATATGTGGTTCAACTAGTTTAGTAATTGTCCAAGCATGAGACAGAGAAGACGTCTTGCAAATAAACAACATTGCGGGATGTTAACGTGTGATAACTGACTGATTTTTACGCATACAGATTCCAGTTCTTGATAAAAAAAATACACTCACACTCATGTCGTAATTTATATTCGCACTAACACTTTAAAATAAAGTAGAGGGCATGTCATTTCAGCTCAGAAGATCTCTGCATTAAAATTTTATTTCCAAATAACGTCATCCTAAAAATAAGTTATTACATCTATACAAGCCAAAAACTACTAAGATTTGTATGGAGTGCAAGATTAGTACTTAGAAGCGACAGCCAGTGCAAGCAGCATAACGGTTAATGACTACGAACATAATCCTTCAGTACAAGTAATACTGTTGAAATGATCGTGGATAATTCCATAAACTAAAACTTGCGCTACATGCACATATAGGCACATCAAAAAAATATGCAACCAAACTTAAATTGAACATCAATTCATTAATTAAACTGTTTTTGTTATAACGCCAAAGTGTAGACAGATGCTTATGGAATGCGACATTTATCAATTACGATTATGAAGAAACATCTACTGATTGTTTATATTGTTTTTTTTTGAATAATAATGGAAGAAAAACAAGCAGACGGATTTCCTAATGGTAAGAATTTCACGCCGCCTAGAGATACCAACGGTGGTAATAGTGCGTTGCTAACCTTAGGATGGGATGTACCGGTTTACCGGCTACCTTACCCTTCGAACCGAAACACGTCTTAACGTTATGACGGCGGGAATAGGTAAGGCGGTGGTACCAATCCGGGCGAGTCGCTGCGAAACTCTACCAACTAGTCAGATGTCACGGTGCTAGTGACGGTAAGCCTATGCTCGCCTTTTACGAGCTGCTTGGCAGCAAGGCAGATGGTCTATTCTGCAAAGGAGCCCGGACTAACACGGGGATTTATGTCCAATATTCAGAATCAGAATCAGAATAATCCTTATTCACATGAACCATACAAGTGGTATTTGTGCACGTCGACATTTTTTAAACTACATTTATTGATTAATAAAATTCATTTAGTTTCTTAAACATAATTGAACGTTTGTAAATAATATGAAATGTGTTAATTTAGAATATATTGTAGACATACATACACGAGTATTTTATATTATTTGTAAAAATTAAAGAAATAAGTACTAGAAACATTTTTAAAAAAAATATAGCTAAATATCGTATCGTAATTTACCTCACCCGTCCCCTAGAATATTATCGACATCGACAAAAAATTGTCTATGGGCAAATACATCCCTAACCCACCATAATTTTGACAGTAGTCAGAACTACCAACATAAAAATGATTAGAGCGAGTGTCTCCATATTGGTATATGCGCAGAAGCCAAACTTCGTACAAAACTCAGGTTTCCTTTATATCTATTGGAGGCCCGTCTCATATTACGTAGTATTTACATACTATTTCTACGATAGTAAACATTATTATCAGTTATTAAACCTCATATCTTAATTCTTAAATAATTTGTTTGCGTCATACATATTTGTGGTTTAGAAAAATACTATTCGTGCCGTTCATTTTTAAATATTGTTAATAGAACATAATAATTGAACTTAATTAAACAATATGATCAAAAATCCTAAATACGTATATGGTGGTAATGATATTACTCTCCCTCATCACCTGAATCTTGGACAGCATTTCGTGGATACTATAAGGCAGTTTGGAGATAGAGTGGCTGTGGTATGTAGAAATCACGATCTTTTTAACCGCTTTTTAAAAAGGAGGCTATTAACTCGACAAAATA
Organism: Calephelis nemesis; assembly: GCA_002245505.1. NCBI lineage: Eukaryota > Metazoa > Arthropoda > Insecta > Lepidoptera > Riodinidae > Calephelis > Calephelis nemesis. Next base: position 55,783 of record NJDD01000186.1, read on the forward strand.
TTTTTGTCCTGTCTTCTGATGAAGGATTCAAATTGCGACGTGGTGATGATGATGGTATCGGTTTTTTGCAATTTTACTGCCCATGAATTAGCATGTTTGTCAGGATCGTGAGGTCTGGCACTCGATACTCTCTGCCTACCCTGTAAGGGACTTGGCGTGAAGATATGTATGAATGCATGTGTGAATTAGCATCAACACAAAGTCTTAATAAAATCAAAGCCAAGTGCATTGTTTAAAAAATTTGAGCACTAAACATAAAAAATAATTTCCTCAATATGTTTCGTTTCCTTTTATTATTATTTTTTTAATTTAATTCTTACACCGTTAAACACCAAAGATAGTTGCAGTGTGTCGCCTATTTGTGAGTGTGATATTAAGCTCATTGCACTTTCTTGGTTCTCCTTTCGATAAGAATAATCAAGACACGTAGTAGCGAATGTTATTTTATTATTAACTCTCGTTTAAAAAAACTTCTTTTAAAAGTAAACTGTAATTTTACGCGACGATAAATAGTTTATTTTATGTAGGTATACCTATCCAGATTCCAGGCAACTCTTAATCACAATACTATCAAAGTATTATAATTGAGTTACTGAGGAGCACAATTAATTATTATTTTACGGATTCGTTGAACTATTTTTGGAACTAAATGTTAACAATCCGCTAGTACTATGTTCAACTGGTACCTAAAATGACATATCCGATTCTTTCTTTAAGTTTTGACCTGTACGTTAGTATTTTGCCATTCGTCAAGTAGAAATTTGCATCGAATTTATATCAATTCTGATTAATTATAATTAGTCATCAGTCATAAGTAGTAAGGAAGTCATGTCAGGCTCTTGGGTAAAGCGGCGGCCTCAATACACAAGCTCATGTAAGGAGATTTGGCGGCAACGAGGAAATACACGATACGTTAATTTCTTCATGATTATTTCATTTGTACACTTTCACTAAACAAAATTATACAAAATGCTACCAAAATTGATTAATTTCACTCAATTTTAACACGAAATTAAATAATTATGAAAAAACTTCGACCATCTTTTTTCAACCAAAAACCGACATATCCGATTATTAATTTCAATTTACATGAAATTGACATTAAAGACTAAGACTACAGACATCTAAACTCGCCCTCAGCGATTGGCGAAAAAAGCGCGAATTGAAAAATGCTGACCATAAAGTATATTAATAAATAGGAATAGAGTAAGCAGTCTATGCAGCTGTCAAATCAAATGTCAACGAAAATGAAACAGTAGCGCCATGCCATATCGCGTTCGAGAACAAAATATTTAATATCTAGATGTATAAATATATATGTCATGGTATAACCTCTATATAGGCCCTTTTTATGAGGACTTCAGATTTAATTTTTGTGACAATAAAATGTGACTGTAATTTTTTTATAAAAAAATTAGTGAGTATCAAATTACAATCATTTTTATTGTCACTGGGAGCGCTGCATGGAGATGAAAATAAAACAGGTTTCTCTGTAATTTATTTAATCCTTTGTTTATTTCCCTAATATCTTCATTATTTCCCTCTTGTACCAACACAGTTTTATTTTTTAAAGTTGAATTTTAGTTACTCCAGGCTCTATCTTTTCCTTT
>NJDD01000186.1:58371-70935 GCA_002245505.1 Calephelis nemesis
TTTTTAATAAAAGCCGTTTACAGGAATGTCAACGGCTTTTATTAAAAACTAGCTGTCCCGGCGAACTTCGTTCCACCCGTTCAATTTGTATAAGGAAAAATAATAATAATGCATTTCCCATTTTCCCTACAACTTTCGCGGTTTTTCTCTTAATAAGAACCTTCTTCTGACAATAACTAACACAACAAAAAAATAATTAGCCAAATCGGTTCAGTTGTTCGGAAGTTATGCGCTTACCAACACATTTAGCAATTCATTTTTATATTATAGATGCTGCCATATTTTTTACCATGCCATATTTTTTACATGTTAAATAAATAGATCAATTAGTCATCAATAAAATTATACAAAATTTTAACTAATTCTACATATAAACTTCCTTTTATGTATCGGTAAAAATCGTACGAAAATCGGTAAAGTAGTTTTTGGCTTTATCGCAAACAGACAAATAGATGCAGCCGGGAATAATTGTTTTATAATATGTAGTGATTATTTAATAGGTCTTTACTAACAATCCACTAGAAGTAAAATGTCATACTACAACTTGCCAGGGTTACAATGCCTTAACTCTTCTTGTTGCTGTAAATGTCCAGAGGGTGGGGTATTGGTCCAGAGACTTGCACAATTGGCATCTCGGTCACCGGACAGATACGTAATTTTAATATCTGTGGTCTCTCGACCACGATTGTCTCTTATCATCAAACAGGAGAGCCGGGTGCTTATTCTTTGACCTCTCGCTTAAACAAAAAAAAATTAAAACTGACGTCATTCTGTGATCGACTATCAAAGTAAAAGCACAGCCCAAAAGACAGAGAGCTCCCCTAGTGCTCCTGATCTGTTGTTTCCCGATTAGTACCGCCTTAGTTTTTCCTCTTTTGCAGTTTGCTACGCTATCTGTTAAAAGGCTTGGAAGCTTATCTGTTTAAAGATCAAAGTAATAACGCACTATTAATAAAAGTAAAAATGCTTCTAGATCAATGGTTTGAGCGGAGAGCAGTTGACATATAAAGAGATGTTAGAAGATACAATGCATCTCTCACTCTCCCTTCGCAGTATCGGTGTAGGCAAAGGAGACACGGTTGCGATCTGCTCTGAGAATAGACTGGAGTTCTGGGGCTCAGTGTTCGGGACAGCTTGCGCTGGTGCTGCTTTTACTACAGTTAACGTTATGTATACGAAAGGTTGGTATTCGATAAGCACTTAGCTACATAAATATCCTCACGCAATGTTCCGTGTGTGCTAGTCAAAGAGTATTGTGTCTCAGTGTCTTATCTTCATCCGTGTGAATTTTGACAAAACCACGCCAGTTTCGCAGGCCCTTGACTTAGCTTGACTCCTATAACGTTGTTCTGTCTGAAAGCTTGTATCAGTTTGTAGAAACATTGTTAAAATTTTATTAGTGTTGGGATACATACAAAGACCGACAGACTAAAATGACCTAGGTAGATCTCCAGGAATCGTGTCACGTGGAACTTGATACTCTATGTCTTTCTTAAAAGGTTCTTGGCATGCAGATATGCATGTAAAATGATCTATAGGTACGGTCCGAGGTTTAAGTTGGGAAAGTAAATACTGAGTAAAAAAAAAAAGTATCTTCACGCCCATATCCCCGAAGAGGTAGGCAGAGGCACAACCAGGGCACCACGACTAGCCGAAGATACTAAGTCCCATAGTGGGATAGGTGGCAAGCCTATCGCCAACCGGGCACGTTTCCAATCTCGTCCAACATTATTTTTTTATTAGAAAATTGGAAAAATCCAATTTTCTTTTTGTTGGCCGACCCGGGATTAAGTACTGAGTACTTTCTGTTTATAATTCCTAAACAGCAAAATTACATTTAAATAACCCATCAAACAAAAAATAATTATGGACGATCGTGAACTACATGAACCTTAAGTTTCTGAATAACAGCCTTTTCTACTTCTGAACCTCTTCCATAGGAACCCCTACCTACAAAATTCCGCAAATTGAATTCAGCTCTCGATGACTTTATCTTTAACGTTAATAAGGTAAACTTATTGTCTAAAACAATATGCACGTACGGTTATTTAATTTCTTATCTAAGTAACGAAATCCGGTTGATAAAGAAAGATTGGTTCCATATAAGTAACAAAGATGCTATAGCTTTAGCGGAAGAGGGGTCGTATTCCAGCGGAATGCACAGTTGACGAGTACGTGTTGTACTCATAAATTTCTTCTTCTTATAAAATTCCGTTCTCATTTGTTATCTAATTATATGTTAAGTAATTTGGACATGGAGGCAATTTTATAAGTTTGTCAACGTCCATGTGGAAATCTTAATTTCAAACTACTCGAAACGACTCGTTTCTATTCGCTGAAAATTTTTCCCTAAATATATTGCTGTATTGAGAATATGATAACAGTTTTTTGTTCTTCTTATCCCTTCAAAACACTCTAAGATCTTCGACTATACTGCCTCTTCTTCCGTTATAAATGTATCGTTTTATTTTTCGTGTCATTAGATAGCGCACAAGCACACAGCTCATCTGATGGTAAAACATAACTATTGGCCTATAGCTAATGTAGGTGCGCCGCTGTCTTATGGCTGAGGTGATAGGCCAATTACGAAAATCTACCGGCTGCCATAAAAGTCAGATCGGAATATAACACTGTCATTATGGGGGCAGAATAGGCAAGGTGGCGGATCCCTACCCGGAGATATACTCACTGATGGTACCCGTAGTAGTAGTAGGAGTAGTAGTAGTAGTAGTAGAAGTAGTGGTAGCCTTGGCCGTGGTGAACCGATCAATCTTTGCTGGCCTCTTACGAGCAACTGGTAGGAAGATAGATGGTCTAATCTTCACAGAAGATCATGGGACTGATTTCGTAACTTTTTAGTGATAATCACTAGGTAAAGTGAACCTCAAATAACTGTCAAATGGCGTGTTTAATATTTGCTATCTCTATTGTATTCTTGTTGGTTACTAGAGATAGAACACGTCATTTGACAGATGTAAACTTTACATAGTGATCACAACTAAAAAGATACAATCAACTCTGAAACTGCTTGACCAACTTTGAAAAAATAAACAAGGCCCGACACGACGACACGAGGTCAAGGGACATGGCGTTTGTTTTCTTTTCGTTGCTCATTTTATTTTTTTCGTTTTTTATAAAATGATTATAAGTCGTCATAATATGTTATGTTAGGATCTTAGATAAAGCTGTGGTATCCTTATCTCATCTAATGAGATATGGTGGTAAATAGAAGATATACGATACTTCATTTTTTTTCATTAATACTTCATTTTAACCGAATAAAATTGTTTAAAATGACTCCAAAATTGACAAATTTGTCTTCGTATTAAGGAAACAAATTCATTAACAAAAAAAATTATCAAAAATCCATCAATCCGTTCATTTTTTATCTCGATACTAAAACTCTTTTATTTCTTTTCAGATGAGCTCAAACATGTTCTTGACATATCTAAACCAAAAGCTGTCATCTGTTCTCCGACGAGCTACAAACTCCATGACAAAATGTTGCGATCTCTGCCATATCTTAAGACAATAATCATTTACGGGAAAGACAGACAACTCAACACTATATTGTATGAGGATTTGGTAACTCCCAAGGTTAAGGTTACAGTGGAAAATTTCAGGGCAGTGGATGTGCAAGGACAGACGGACACACTTTTTATCCTATATTCATCAGGAACAACGGGGCTGCCGAAAGGAGTGATGTTGACGCATTTGAATGTTTTAACTACGTGTAGTTTGTAAGTACAGAAAAGCTATCTTCATATTGTAACTAGCTTAGCCGACAGAAGCTGTTTTGTCTTAACTATGGATGTTTAATTTGAATGTCTAACAACTGACGTGGTAGAGATGGCTTTACCTATTCCTGCCGCCATAACGTCAACGCTTGCCGTTAACGTGTACCAGTTTGGAGGAGGTAGCCGTTAAACTTACTTTTGCTCGAGGCCTAACATCCCGGCAACAAAAATAATTTTGAAGATTTGTTAAGTCTCTAAAATCTAGCGGTCCGGCGTCGGACTTGACTTTTTGAGGTCCAAGGTTCGATCCCTGATCGGGCAACTAAAAAATTAGAAAACTTGTAATTTCCATTTTCTAATAAAGATAACATTGCACTGGATTGCATATGTGTCCCGTTGACGATAGGCTTGCCACCTATCACATTCGACTAGTCGTGGGTGCCCCAGTTGTGCCTCTGCCTAAGGCTCCGGGGATATGGGCGTGAAGATACTACTACTATTAAGCCTTTGAGGCCGGGAGGGGTGGGAGTAATAATATTTTTAATATGACTTCAGTAACAACTGTTTCCACTCGTAGACCTATTACAATGGACCCAAAAAAGAAGACTCTCTACATAACTCCATGGTACCACGTAATGGGGTTAATGGGTGTTCTGAACAATTTTTTCCGTGCGGCGACCATTGTGTATCTGCCGAAATTTGATCCTGAATTATATTTGAAGACTGTTGAGAAATACAAGGTACACTAGGGTTCATTTGTAAATTAGTGTGTAAAAATAATTGTACTTATCACTGGTCATGTAATTGGCACTCATGGGTAGCACACGTGGTTGAAGGTTGGTTGGTGGTGGAAGGTTGGTTTATGGTATGGCCATCATGATGATGATCTTTAACCATCAGGTCATCTTGATCAGGTTGTCTGATCCATCGCTATATTTTATCACGAAATGATAATAAAAAAAGATGTGCGGCACTCGGAGACTGCCGCGGTAAATTGCATCAGCAGGCATGAGTCGCCAGATTGCGGGGCAAAGAGGGGGATTACGCATGCGCAGTAACGCCGATATAAGCAATGAGGCGCGTTGGTGCACTAAAAAGACAAGCGTTATCAAAAAGTCATCAGGTTTCCACGCTCAAAGCCCACGATAGAATCTATGCAATATCTTAAAACTTTTAACCAATTTCTAAATTTAATGTAATTTTATACTTTTCCCATACATTCGCAAAATATAAAAATACTATGCTCACTACCGTCTTTGAAAGTTATTTGTATGAAAACTTTGCGCAGCGCCTCTATTTGTAATTCAGAGAAACACATGTATAAACCGAAAGTGTCATAGGCTCAGGATAAAAATTTAGATTTATACCTATCTGTTTCGGTTCTGTCTGCTTTTAATGAGATTAATTGACTTTAGTACGGTACAATTAAAAACAAAATCAATTGTTTCCAGCCTTATCGCGTTTAAATTTTTGTCTTTTAAGTTAAAATTTGTGTGCAAAAAACATTTCATAACATCAAAAATATGGTTTTTAGGTAGCACAATTAGTGGTAGCACCACCAGTACTAGTGGCAATATCTAAATGTCCGGCTGCATACGATGTCAGTTCTGTTACTCTAGTTTATTCCGGTGGAGCACCACTTAAAGATGACACTATTCAGGAGGTGAAAAATAAGTAAGTTCTCTATTAGTTTGTAAGAGTTTATTCTACCAGAAACTATAAGCGTCTTAAAAAAAGGCAATGAAAACCACAAAGCAAAAACACAACTTCACTAAAAACTAAAAGGTTCGGTAGCTGATGATCTTTACTAGGAAGCTTATGACCCTAGCCATAGGTTGGTAACTAACCGGTTAGTTACCAACTAAAAGGTTTTACCGTTAAAACACTTGTCTATATGTTTGCCTTCCAGTACGTAAAAAACGGGTCGACCAGGGTCGAACTTGGCACAGAAGTCTTAAAATCGTTATTAAGAAAACATGACATGGGGATCCGGCGTAAAAAATATTATTGAACTAGCTTCCGCCCGCGACTCCGTTCGCGCGGATGTTGGTCTAAAACTGAAAAATTAAGATTTTTTACGTATTTTTCCAGGATAAAAAGTATTCCATTTTATGCCCAGGAAAATAAGTTATAATTATACCAAGTTTCATCGAAATCGAACCGTTAGTTTTAACGTGATGCCTGAACATACAGACAGACAGACATACAAAAATTTGTTTAATCACATATTTGGGTTTGGTATCGATCTAAACTTTAAAGTTAAACCGGTTGGATGTAAAGTAACGAAAAGTATTTAATAAAGTGTATAGTGAATAAGTACTAGTGTTTATGACAAAAACGTTTGTATACAATGGAACTCCACCAAGTGCCGACGATAATAAGTATACCTATATTGTAATGGAAAAATTGCTATATACTCGTAGGTTATCGCGATTCAACCAATACATTATTCTAACTATAATAAGCTCATTATCGAAAACCTGCTCCGCATAGCCTAGATCCAACAGTTTTTTTTATGAACGACTTAATTTGTTTTAAATTAGAAAATTTAAATTGACGTAGTAATTTTTAGTCGTCTCTGTGGTCTAGCGGTTCAGTTATTGGACTTGACTGCATAAGGTCCTGGGTTCGAATCCCGGGTAAAAAAAATAAAATTGAATTTTTCCAATTTTCTTAATTAAAAAAAATAACAGCTGTTCTGTGTTGAAACTCAAAAAAGGTTCACCGATACAGAATTCCCCCCCCCATTCTATGATATGACGTCATCCATTTACTTACTAACGTCTAACTACGATACTCTAAAAAGTGTGTGTTTTTGTATGATATTAGAAGGCAAACAAGCAGAAGGATTTACTTATATTTATTTAAATAATACACGTCGCCTAGAGACACCAAAGTTGTTAATGGTGCATTGCCAACCTGAGGCCGGGAAGTTAAACCTCGAGCAAAAGTAAGCTTACCGGCTACCTTAACCCCCGAACCGAAACACATCAACAGCAAGCATTGACGTTATGGCGGCGGGAATAGGTGAGGCGGTGGTACCGATCCAGGCAAGTCGCTGCGAAACGTTAGTGTTAGTGACGTTAAGTCTCTGCTCGCTTTTACGAGCTGCCCGGCAGGGAAGCAGGTCTAATATACAAGAGAGCCCAGACCAACACGGGCAAAAATTACGGTGTTTTTATCAATATCGATATTAACGTTTATTTTTTATCGACAAATCGAAATACTCATATCCAAAATGTAGTAAAGTATGTATCCAAAATTTAAATTTGTGGAATAGTTGTTATACTAATAAGATTCGTCCCGTTTTTTTATCGCACTTAAGCTATCTTAATGGGCTGGTTGCAAGATAGACATTTGTTAACAAAAAAGTTGAGTTTTATTTAGGGATTCCTGTAATGATATTGTTGAAGCATTATTTTGTTTTAGTTACGCACGTTGTGATTTTTTTACAAAAATAACGTTTACAATTTTGTTTTAGTTATTTTATTAAATCAGGCTTTAGTTTGTGGAAATCGATTTCCCCGTGTTGGTCCGGGCTCCTTTGCAGGATAGACCATCTGCCTTCCTATGTCAGGCGGCTTGTAAAAGGCGAGCATAGGCTTACCATCACTAACATCGCGACATCGGACTAGGTGGTAGAGTTTTTGCAGTGACTCACCCGGATTGGTACCACAGCCTTACCTATTCCTGCCGCCGTGACGTCATGATGTGTTCCGGTTTGGAGGGTACAGTAGCCGGTAAACTTACTTTTGCTCAAGGCCTAACATCCCGGCCTCAGGTTGGCAACGCAGTATTACTACCTTTGGTGTCTCTAGGTGGCGTGAATTTCTTACCATCAGGAAATCTTTCTGCTTGTTTGCCTTCCAATATCATAAAAAAGCAGTTTTAAAATAAACTTTCATTTTGCTAATTACGCGAAACCGGTGTAACTATTGTGTAGGGAAGTCTTCCAATTGACACAGAATGTGACAAGTCAAACATCGCCGCCGCTCACCATTACGACTTTAGATTTTTTTAGTCCCTGGGCTGACTTCTGGGGTATAAAATATAGACATAAACCTTCCTCTTTAAACACTTTATCTATTAAAATCCTTTGCGTCAAAATCCTTTGCGTCAAAAAAATGCATCAAAATCCTTTGTGTACTTTGAGAGATTTAAGCATACAAAAGGACATAGGGACAGAGAATGCGACTTTGTTTTATACTATGTAGTGGTTAAGTCTGAATACCATACTATTTTAAAAACTACTGGTCGCTAGTTAGGCACATGTGTTTAATATAGTTTACCAACGAGGCGCTACGCCCTTTTTAAAACGCTCTTTATAAAATTTAGAAATATACAAAACTATTTGTATACTTAATTATTTATTCATTTTAGTAAAATTTATTTCCAAATTTTTAGATTTCCGAATATAAGTGCTATAATCCAAGGCTATGGGATGACAGAAGTAACCTTAGTCATAAGTAGGGATACATATCAAACTGTACATCTGGCTAAATCTGGGGGGGTCGGGAGAATAGTGGATTGTACTACTGTCAAGGTACCAAATTTGTTTTATTTCACTCACAACACATGTCTTTCACTCTGGAATGCAACTTCAATCAAACCCCGCCCATCGTCGACGTCTTGGGTTAGACTTCGGATATGGGTGGCATTTGGGTGATGGATAGTACCTCTAGATATTGGGTTTTATTAAATTTATTTTAATGATTTACATAATTCATAATTCATATTCTGCATAATACTGTGCTTATCCGTTGTTATATGAAAGCGAGAGTTGGATATGTCAGAAAAAGCATGAGAGTAGGATACATGCGGTTAAAATGAGAGCGTTAAGAAAAATCTTTGGTGGAACGCTTGCTGACCGCTTTCGTAATTGTGAGATACGAGAAAGAGTAGGTGAAAAAGAAAGTGTTGGTGTTAAAAGGGTATGCTACGTTGGTTAGGTCACGGTGAAAGAATGACAGATGAAAGATTGACAAAGCAGATATATAATGCGAATTCGGATATATGTAAGTAGCCGAGGAGAACAAGGTTGACATTTCATAAACAAATCACTCAGATATTATTTGAGGGTGGAGTCATGAGTCAATGGAACATTGTGTTTGTTTAAAAAGATAATGAATGTGGAAGAAGCTAGGAAATTCTGGTGGTGGAGATTTGGCACTCGATACTATGTGGCGTGAAGATATGTGTATACGTATGTGTAAAATTCATATTTCTATGTACTGATCCTATGGGAAGTAGTTAAAATCGGTTGAGCCGTTTTGTAGAAGATCGTAAAAAAAAAACTTAATGAATTTAATTAAACAATTTATATCATTTTTACATTTTACCTTATAATAACAAATTTTTGAAACTCAAATTAAAATTTAAGATTGAAGATGTTGAAACTAGAAAATTTTTAAGTGTTGACGAAATGGGACAAATCCGTACAAACATTTAAGCATGAATACTAATTTCGGTTGAAATAAACATTTGAATAATTTGGTGAAATTTTATAAAAGATTGCGCACTATCTATATAATATATTATGATCAACAATATATACTGCCTTAAGCATTCAGCTTAACTTAAATTAAAAATATAGTTATCATATTATTTTAGATTGAAGATATTGAAACTAGAAAGGTCTTAGGTCCTAACGAACCTGGTGAGATTTGTGTAAAAGGGCCGACGGTGACAAAAGGCTACGTGGGCAAAGACAATGCTGACTTGTATGATGATGAAGGCTTCTTCAGAACTGGCGATATTGGATATTATGATGAAGACAAATACTTTTTCATTGTGGATCGGCTGAAAGAGCTCATCAAATATAAGGGATATCAGGTAACTCTAGCGAATTTCTGGTCAGAAAATTGATAGAAGAAGGTGCTATTTTGAAGAAGGCTTTACTTAAATCCAAATAAAATATAATGAAATGATATAAATTTGCTTAAAAAAGGTAAACTTAATATGGCGTGACAAAATAAGAAAAATAGTGCGCTATGAATGAATTGGACTTACCGGAAGTCAAAAACTCCCAAATATATCCAGCTCGACGCAACACACACCTCTAAACTGTTTTAGTAGCACCAACAATAGACACACTACTCAACGCACTTTTCGCTTCGTAACCGCATCGCCAGGAGAATTCGACTGCACTTCACGAAGGTTGGGAAGAGTATCTGCTTGAGCAGATGTGATGTGTATTATATGGAGTTAATACGACTAGTCTCAGTTTGTACCAGTTTCGTCGCTATTGCTTGGTGGTAGCGATTTATCATTCTATATTCATAATTGTATTTTAATAATAATAAATATTCCTGGACAAGTCACACATATTGAACCTAACCCCAACGTAAGCAAATTATTTGCGTGTGTTATTTGTCTTAGTTAACGATTCTAATACATAGAAATACTTAAATAGATACCGGAATAAATTTAATAAACACCCAGACCCGGAAATGCAGTTATCTAAATGTTCATCACACATATGCCTGCCTCCGTCTGAAATCGAACCCGAGCCTCGCAGTTGTTCGATGTAATTAGGCGTGTACGCTAGCCACTCGACCAACGAGGCGGTCAATTGTTATATTATCGGTATTCCCATATCATTGCTTACTATTGCAGTATATCACTTTAGATGTTAGATTAACCAGTAGCCATAGTTACACTACTTCAGCCTAGCGTTGACTGTAATCATGAAACTATAGTACTTCTGGAGGTTACACTCCTAACAAAGACCTGAAGTTACAAACACTGCTGACTCACTCTCACTCACTCACCTCTCTTACCGAGAGTCTTGGGATATAAATTATCAAGTCAAAACGGAAGAGAGATCAGTACAATAGAGGGAGTCAGCAGTATTTGGAAATGACATCAATTCTTTGTTAGGAGTGAATCCTCCAATTTATCCTCCAATCCTCCTTTTATAGCTTCGTGGCAGTAAAGAATGTGAACGCCTAAATAGACGTGCACCCAAAATCTATTAGACTTTGATATTCCCTGCGATTATATCAAAGACTATAGTAGTCGTGAGTAGAAGTTAGATTAGGTACATATATCGTCAAAAGGATGCTTTTTATTTAGTAAGTGCTTATCCTGAGTTTTCCTTGTAATTTATCCGAAATATCTATCATCGACATCTTTGGTAACTTTAGGCAGTATGCATTATTTACCATCACTAAATCATTGAAATTTCAGGTACCACCAGCTGAAATTGAAGGAGTTCTCCTTCAACATTCTGATATTCGCGACGCAGGAGTTATAGGAGTTTCACATCCAACAGGAGGAGAGGTGCCAAAAGCTTTTGTAGTGCTGCAGCCTGGAGTTAGATTGAGTGAGAAGGAGATCCAAGCATACATCGCAGATAAGGTAATTATTTATTACATAGTTTGTAGAATCGCCAACGTGTATCGGTTTTGCTTCCCTCTAAATCAAAATGGCAATTATTGTAAGCAACGAGGTTATTCGCGAGTGGAAAATTTAAGGCGCTTACACAAATCGGCAGGTTGCAACTTGAAAGCAAGACTTTATCAATTTACTCTGATCAGTGGTGATAAAAATTAAGGGGCCATATACGCTAAAATACGTCAGCAATTTACTGTTTTTTTCATACAAAGCAATCATGGATCTTGCTGACAAAAATACACAAGATTAACATTAATATGCTTTACTAGACTAGTGTTTCCAAAACACTATCCACTTCACTTTGCTCGATAGAAAAAATCAAAAAGTTAACCCATCTTTGAAAACAAAACGCAAATGTCTACTTCAAATATGAAAATATCGACACCAGATTTAACGTAAACATAGATAAGTACTATACCTAAAAGATAAGTGTTTCAGTTTTTATACTTTTTTTCAAATTACTTTTATAGTGTCAAAAATAGTGATTTGTCGCTTAAGACGTTTACTTTAGAGCGCCATTGTTCATAGTAATCATGGAACGGGGGAGCGTGGTGATTGGCTCTTCTGGCTGACTGAGTATGGGGCCTTAATGTCATAGGGATACCATGTACAGACCGATAAACAGAGAATAAATTAAATCAGACGACTCGTAAATGAATTATTGCTCAATTTACATTTGACTTTGACCATCCCTACGGGTATAACTTTATTAAACGGAATAAAAATGTCCTATAACCTTCTTCGGTACATAGAGTACATACCTGGAAATTACATTACGATCGATTCAGTATCATAAATCGGTCAGGAACACAAACAGATGGATAAAACAAAAGTCTGTATTTATTGAAAATGTATTTTGCTACCCGTTTTTTTTCGGATTCCGGAGAAAAAAGACAAACAGCGAAACCTTTAATTTATCAACTTAAAAATAAAAATAAGAAAAAAAAACATTGAAATTCACAAACATAAACCTTATGCATAAGCTCTCCATCATTATTATTTTTTAACAATAAATCTATAATAAGTAACCGAAGGAAATAGTGGTGACTTGGTAACGGGTGCTAAGCGCGGGGAGCAGGTTCATGACTGCGCTCAGCCGAGTGGGCATACATACACATGAGGGGAACTTTTATTTAATTAAAATTTTGTAATGTCATATGACTCGCTATTGCCTGCTTTTGTAAAATCTTCAATTTACAGAAACCTTTTTAAAATAATAAGATAACGCACAAGTACACGGCTAATCATAAGACATAAATAAGAAATACTCGTGGAATTTAGACACCACAGATACTTTAAGTGCGTAGGTAGGTAGGTTGTAGGTAACTTGTGGACAAGGTGTTAGGCCTAGTGTACAACTCTACCGGCTACCATACTGGAGGGTAAGCGCAACATGATAATGTCGTTATGACGGTGGCAATAAGGCAAGGCG
>NJDD01000186.1:70953-83401 GCA_002245505.1 Calephelis nemesis
TTAGTGGTAATGGTAGAGGTTAACTTTCACCCCTCTTCCTTTAAAATTAAAATTATCCTATAACTTGTCTAGGAATTACCTGCCAAATGTCGTTACTATTAATTATGCAGATTTTGTATGAATTACGGTCGTGATTTAGACAGACAGACCGATACACAGGCAAACTTTCCTAAAAATGCTAAAAATGTGGTCTGCTATCCAGTTTTAGTTTCTCACACCTTTTAAATATCTTCAATAGTACATAATTCACTCTTCTACAGTTTTGTAATAAGTACAGATTTTGCTCCTATATTGTAAAATCTTAAATTAGCCATTAGCAGTATCGGACTAATATTATTTTAAGATGCCGTTGTAAACCTGGCAATTATCTTTTTATAATTGTTACAGCTGTCTAACCCAAAACATTTGCGTGGTGGAGTTACGTTTGTGGAAGAGATCCCGAAAAACGGCAGCGGAAAAATATTGAGAAGGAAACTTCGAGAAATGTTGAAACAACAGAGCAAATTATAACCTTGCAACAGACGACAAACATTTTAAGTAGATAAATAAATCCTGCCCTGTAAATAACCATAGTGTTGAAATTTTGTAAAAAAATAAAATTTGATGTTTCTCCGTTTCTACTTTTGTTACATTTTTATATAGATACTGGTTTTGGTTCCTTGTAAATTTTATTTTATTTTGGGCAATAAGTTATTTTAGGTACAACAGTCCATCATTTGTTTTTTTTATGTTATAGGAAGGCAAACAAGCAGACGGATTTACTGGTGGTAAGGAAATTCACGCCGCCTAGAAACACCAATAATGGTAATGGTGCGTTGCCAACCTGAGCCCGGAATGTTAGGCCTCGAGAAAAAGTAAGTTTAACGGCTACCTTACCCTCCGAACCGGAACACGTCATAACGTTATGGCGGCAGGAATAGGTAAGGCGGTGGTACTAATCCGGGCGAGTCGCTGCGAAACTCTACCACCTAGTCAAATGTCACGGTATTAGTGACGGTAAGCCTATGTTCGCCTTTTACGAGCTGCCTGGCAGGAAGGCAGATGGTCTATTCTGCAAAGGAGCCCGGACCAACACGGGCATAATTGTAATAGACTCTGAATATCAGGGCCGTTATGTTGGGGCCCTTGGGCACACAAAAACTTGGGGCCCTTTCGGAATATAAAGAAATCAAACTTTACAATTTTTCTCACTATGATTTTTTTGGTAATCAACAAAATATTTTAAGGTTAAAAGTGAGTGAAATGGTAAATCTTTCGGGGCGATCTGAGTTTAGAGGCCCTGAGTTCTGGCCCTGTGTGTTAAAGACAGTATTGCTCATTATGGTAAAGGACAACCGACGACGCCTATGCCACTACTACTTAAGTAGTTCTTAGCCACTATAATTGGTCAGTACAAAACTCATAATATTTTTTGTTTTCTTAAACCTTTTTTTCTGAATGTGAAATAAAACTCAGTCGGTCGGATTTAATATCAAGTAATTTCTGCCATTTTGTACTCTAGAACATGATTTTAGCGAATTTGAAGATTTAAAACCAATTAAAGAAAGTAAATTATAATATAAGATAGGGGATTTTTCGGAAATTCAACAAATCCGCAATAATATTTTTTTGGGAACTAAATATTAATTATTCTCTAGGATTGTGTTCAAGATCACAAAATAACACTCAACAAAAATGTCCAATGTTGCATGCAATTGAAATTTAAGAGTAAGCCTAATGGACCTGAAATGTTTATTTGCTAAGTTTATGGATTGAGCTACCAAATGGCACACTGCAATGGTGAGCATAGACATTAGACATTATAGTAATATTAATATGTAAGGCGCTTATGCAAATTGACTTGTCTATTTAGTGAAGACCGAATCATATCGGAGACTTTGCCTAAAAAATTATCAACGAAATAATACAACATTGAAGACGTTATTTGGAAGCGGCATAGATAAGGATATATTTTGTAACTAGAATAACAAATTGATATCTATGCCAATTTAATTTTGAAATTTCAATAATTATCGTCAGAAATTTTAACTTTAATTAATAGAATACACCTGTAGAATGTTTTAAAAATGATAAGCTTCGTTTAGATAAGGGTGTCTGCTTCTTTCCTGACAAAAAGAACGGAACAAACAGACCTATTAAAGTTAAGTAATACCTGCTAATCACAAAACTATAAATATGCAATATAAAACTTTATGTAATGTGGCTAAGAACAATCTTGATCACGTAAGATTTCAAACAAAAAATCCGCATTCAAGTCCATACCGCAATTTATGATGTCACACACACACAGACACAGAGAGAGAGAGAGAGAGAGAGAGAGAGAGAGAGAAAGAGAGAGAGAGAGAGATCCCTCCCTTTTCGTTGGAGGTTAAAAAAGGTATATATAACATGACACAATATAACCTCTAATTTTGAGTATTGCTTGCGTTTTGTAAAAAGAAATTCTACTGTAGGTTAGTACTTTTTTATTTGCAAAAACCACGGAAATTGAGAAAACTTTCTGGATAAATAAAGTGCGAGAAGCATAAACGTGAGAACTAGCATAAAAGAGTAGATAGTGAAGAAACAGTCTCTAAGTTTGTTAGAGGAACAGAAAAAATCGTCAAATTTTAGGATATAAGAAATGGGCTTGTTATGTAACAAACCATTTAAATTTACAACAGGTATTTATATCAACAGTTGATAATAGTGTTGAAATATTAAAGAATATTTATGAAGCCCGAAATGACTTTCAGGATACGCTTGGTGTATTCTGTTTGGTGTATTGAGACTTACATCAGGAAACTACGCCAAGGAATGAAAAGATATGGCACTTGTTCTTCTCACTTCTTATCGTTTGAATATTCTTCTATTCAGAACGTTTTCCATTATGGTGTAAAACTGACTGGTGCTTCTGTTACTATGGGTATTCTTCAGGGCTCCATCCTGGGGTTAGTTTTATTCTTCAATCCTCGTAATATACATCAATACTTCGTAAAAGAAAACCACGCTACAATATTTTACGCGGATGACACGTAACTATTATTCCAAGTAAAAAGTAAGCGTAACGAAACGAATAATGTGATTTCAAAACTGTGCAAAGGTTAAATGTAAATCATATATGTAACTTACTAATCACCAGTAATTTTGAAATAAATTGCATTTTAATAATATATAATAATAATATAATATAATAATAATTTACTTGTAATTTTATTTAAATAAAAATCTTAGAACATTTTAATGAAAATTTAAGTTTAAAAAAAACACCGCAACAAAATAATGAACCAGCCGCTCATTTTTGATAGTGACAGAAATGCAGTTCGAGTAACTGTTGCTACTTAAAAAAAATGATTTTATTTATTAAGTTCAATAAAATCAACATCTGTTTTTTTATATATGTTTTATAAATGCCAACTCAAGCCAGTTTTTCTAAGTATGTTCTTTTTCTGCTATATTTAGGACTAAGATGTCGCGGTCGATATCACCAGATATTTGAAGAATCCTTAGCGCTTAAACTGGTTATACTCTTAAACGGTTAGCACATACATCTGCTCAAATTGTAGCAAACATCTGTTATTTTAAAACATTTACTAGTGATTGTCTGTGTAAAGTTATGGCATTTAATTTCAATGGTATACATATGATAAGCCCTAATTTTTGATAACAGTTCATAGACTTATGTCATGAATAATAATGTGGTACTATTTAGAATGTGCTCTGTGCTCGTTCTTAGTTACGAAATACCGTTCTTGTAATTAGTTCGTGATCAATTAACTTGATAAAATGATCAAAAATCCTAACTACGTGTATGGTGGTGATAATGTTACCATCCCCCATCATTTGAATGTTGGACAGTATCTGGTGGATATTATGAAAGAATTTGGAGATAAAGTGGCCTTGGTATGTAGGATATTTTATAGCCTCCGAATCTTTGAACAATCAGATGAGAAGATTATATTGTCCGCATTGGCACATCTCTATATTTTATAAGGATACTAACTTATTCTTTCTTACTTTTAAAAATTGATGACTTACGATGTGATACTTAAATTTTTTTGTGTATTTTGTTTTAATTTTTAAGACACATAAGCTCTCCCACTCTCAAAATACACAATTGCACCAAACGCAAGTGTCTTCGTAAATACATGTCTTTTACGTTTCCTTTTCAGAACACCCATAATTTTTAGTAGCATTAGAAAACATGCAAGCTCAAAATTTTCCTGTAATTAAAAATTTATCGCCTTTAGACACGAAACGGTTTATTTAGCAATAAACCGTCAAATCAATTTTAGAAATGTTTTATTTATTTTTTGATATAAGCGTAAAAATCCACGACTCTTCTGATGGCAACAAATAACCGTATCCTAAAGATACTATAGATGTTAAAGGTGCGTCGCTGTCCTGTGGCCTATTTTGTAAGTCTACCGGTTACCCTATCAGAAGGAATATGATAGTGTCATTAAGGCGGCAGGAACTACCTCAGCGGTCTCGGGCTAACATCGTATAGAAATGTTACTTGATGATCTTCGACTAGAGTCAATGTAGTATCTAGAGACAGATCTCCCCTGGTGGTTGTGGTTAAACATCTTCTTTATAGTTAGGGCATCTAAAGAACGTTTTAAGTTAAGTTTTAAGTTGTAAGTGGCAGATTAATACAAACATTTTAAGTTTTCTTTCTGACTGTCATTGTCGTTTTTAATGTGGACGGTAAGATCCCAGTCTTCATGTTAACGTATAATTAATATTTCATTGTTTCTTATTATTTTAGGAGTAAAATTGTTTTCTATACAATGAATTGTTTCTTTAGATTAATGGAAATAGCGGAGAGAAGTTGACATATAAAGAGATAGTTGAAAATACGATGCATGTCTCATTCTCTCTACGCAGTCTTGGTATACGGAGAGGAGACACTGTGTCAATCTGCTCCGAAAACAGATTGGAGTTCTGGGGTTCGGTGCTCGGGATAGCTTGCACTGGAGCTACTGTCACTATCGCTAATGCTATGTACACGAAAGGTAATGTTATATTATAATAATATGTTTCTGGGTTGTAAAATAGCAATACGTTTTCTTTATTTTAACTGACTTAAAAATGGGGAGGAGATTATATGTTTGCATGTTCAGATTTTCTACTAGTTGAATCGATTGTGCAATTTTCATTATAATAATAAAGTTTTGGTAAAAATTATCAAAATGAATAAATTTATATTCAGTGAGCAGTTTTTCGTATAATTGTAGTCATTGTGATTTTCAAATAAATAAATACCCCCTGGAAAAGTCACACAAATCTAACCCCAAAGTAAGCAAGTTATATACTTGTGTTATGGGTGTTAGTCAACGATACTAATACATAGAAACGCTTAAATAGATACCAGAATAAATTTAATAAACACTCAGACCCAGAAATGCAGACATCTAAATGTTCATCTCACAAATGCCTGCCCCCGTCGGTAATCGAACCCGAGCCTCGCGGTTATAGGTGTAGTTAGGCGTGTACGCTAGCCACTCGACCAACGAGGCGGTCAAGTCAAGTGCTTATTATTTCTAGATGAAATTGAGCACGTTTTGGGCATATCTAAACCAAAAGCCATCATCTGTTCTCCGATGAGCTACAAACTCCATGAAGAAACGTTACGATCTCTGCCATATCTGAAGAAAATCATCGTTTATGGGAAAGACAGACAACCCAACACTACATTGTATGAGGATTTGGTGACTCCCAAGGTTAATGTTGCAGTGGAGAATTTCACAGCAGTGGATGTGCAAGGACAGACAGACACACTTTTTCTTTTGTATTCATCAGGAACGACGGGGCCGCCGAAAATAGTAATGTTGACGCATTTAAATGTTCTGACTGGGTGCAATTTGTAAGTATTTCATACTTGACTCATTAAAGCTACATAAAATAAATTAAAGAAGAAGTAAGTAAAACAAATTAATGGACTGCTTCTAAGTCTAACAATTTTGGACTAAAAGCCAAAACATTTTTAACTGTTTTCTCATTGTCTATTAAACCACTACTCTAATTTTGATCAATGTTTTCCTTAATCCAAACAAATCTCATTTTTCTGTTAATATCGTCGTTGAAAGTTGTTATAGGCTCTCTATACATTTAAAATGATCTTAGTATCATCTATTTATTTCTATTTATAGAATAAGTTATTGCTTTGTGGTCTAATTGTCCGGTTTGACTTCTTAAGGTCCCGGATTTGATTCTTGGGTCAGGCAACAAAAAACATTTTTCATTTTCTAATAAAAATAACGTTGCTAGGGATTGAATATGTGCATGGTTAGCAATAGGCTTGGTTGTGCCTCTGACTACCTCTTTGTGGATATGAGCACTAAGATACCTTTTTTATAGATCAAGTACACTGGACCCAGATAAGATGTCCCTCTATATTACTCCATGGTCACATTCAATGGGGTTGATGACTGTTCTGAAAAGTTTCATCCATGGGATGACCAGCGTGTACCTTGTGAAGTTCGACGCTGATTTCTATTTGAAGACTGTTGAAAGATACAAGGTATCAAGGAATTAATTAAATAACTACACGAGAAAAACCTTTGAAATCATTATTTGGAAAGTGATGGAGGTGTTAAGAAAATGGGATGAAAAGTAATCTTTCTCGGAACCAGGCATAAATTTTCGTGACGATCCCTTTAGCGCAGTTGACGTGAATCGCGGTTAGAAAATTTCATACAGACAAAAATACGTTCTGTTCCATATATTTAGTATCCAGAACTATAGTTTTTTAAATATCTTTAACATACAAAGTTCGTTTAATACACAATTAGCCAAAATAGTATCGGAGATGGATTATTTGTTAATGGTTCCAAATTCATTTTGAGTTGCATTGATTATTTATATAAAATACAGTCATGTTTTTAGTCATATCATATTTTTTATGTGTTGCGAATTTCGTAAAGGACAAATATATCGAACAAATACTTTGTTTTAGATTGATTGATTTAGATTGTTAACAATAATTATGTTTTTAGGTAGCCCAAATAATGGTAGCACCACCAGTTCTAGTAGCATTATCAAAGTGCCCGGCTTCTTATGATGTCAGCTCTGTTACTTTGGCTTATTCAGGTGGTGCGCCTCTTAAAAATGACACTATTCAGGAGGTTAAGAAAAAGTAAGTTAAATATTTATTTTAAGGGTTATTTTAAATTGGAATATTTTGGAACTTTGCACTTATCCTATTCGCCCTTTTTTTTTAAGTGTGGAAAATCCCCCCGGATACCCACCGCTCTCGGGGGAGAACGGCGGGTTATGTCGGACTCGACTAAAAACCACACTATGACCTTCCTGCCGCCCGGCTAGGAGCGAGATGGGGTCGCGTTGGCATTCACCATCTCGCTCCGCGGCTACGGCCCGGGCCTCACCGGGCCTCCTCCCGCGCTAAAAGAGGAGCAACTCCGGCCACAGGAGTTGCCCCCCAGTCGTGCGAGGCCGTGCTGGCCAGAGGACATCCCCCGACTCCCCCCGGCAGCCCCGCATCGGAAGCACTTTGAAGGCGGTTCCGATGGTCACATCTTAACATTACCCTTGTTATGCAAATAAATCGTTATTTATCATTTATGTTTGAATAACATTCACGTGTAAAAACTAACGACCACCCTCTAGCATGTACATACGCCACACAAGCTGTTGTAATTAATAATTATTTTTGAAGTGAAAACTTCGCTAGCAATGTTTCACTTTTTATGATGGGTGAAAGATGTTGAATTTGATCGAAAATTCGTAACACGGATGAAGTGCTAAACCTCTGTATTCATTTCATTGTTGCATTTCATACTGTGATTTTCCTTTCGCTGGCCGGCCGAGCTGTGAAGAAGCCTGAACAAAATCAATTAAATGAATATTGTATTTTACCACATAAATAACAGTACTTTTATAGTAATATTAAAAGTAATTTATTCAAAATTATTTACTAATCATTCCAAAATATCTAAAATGCACAACGTCAAGTTTTCACTTCTACCAGCACTGCCGGAGTGTAACGCGTTGATTTTTTTTAATATAAATAAGAGGAGGTAAAGATCATTTCATAGATCAGTTGCTCTGTAAAGTTACTCTTGAAGCTCGATTCATGCAATATTGGAAATTGGGATCGAGTATGTCATTTTAGGTACTTTTGAATACAATACTGGCGAATTATTACCATTTAGCTAATCGTAAACATCAATTTTTTTCATTGGATTCGATAAGTTTATTTGTAACTTAAATGTTAACAATTCCTTGATTCTAATTTCCAATTCGCATGATTTCGAGTTTCAAGATTAACACTACTGTTCTGAAAGTCTTAAAAGTTGCATCCTTGTGGAAATGCCCTACGAAATATAGCAATACAAAGCTGAATTCCAATATAGCAAGTAATTCAAGTTATTCGTATATTCTACTAGCTGCTCTGGCGAACTTTGTTTCACCCGTTTAGTTTGTAGTAAAATTAAAATGTTGTTTTTCCTAATTTATTCGCAGTTTTCCCCTTTTTCTTATCTTTTAAACCTTCCCTGGACTTGAACCAAAATATTTAAAAACCAAAATTAGTCCAATCGGTCAAGCCGTTCTCGAGTTATAGCGAGACTACCAAACAGCAATGGATTTTTTTACTTAAGAGAAGATTCTAGATAAACACTATTTTCTATTTTAGCTTTCCAAATGTAAGGTCAATAGTCCAGATATATGGGATGACAGAAACAACCGTGGGCGTTATTGGGGATACGTATAATAAAATACACCTGGCTAAATCTGGAGGGGTTGGGTATATTGCCAAATGTACGACTATTAAGGTAAATACATATTTACATATTTTATACTTATACTTATTTGCTTACAAAATAATAATAATAATAATTTTATTTCAGACTATTTTCCCCGTGTTGGTCCGGGCTCCTTTGTAGAATAGACCATCTGCCTTCCTTGCCAGGCAGCTCGTAAAAGGCGAGCAAAGGCTCACCGTCACTAACACCGTGAATTCTGACTAGGTGGTAGAGTTTAGCAGCGACTCGCCCGGATTGGTACCACCGCCTTACCTATTCCTGCCGCCACAACGTCATGACGTGTTCCGGTTCGGAGGGTTAGGTAGCCGGTAAACTTACTTTTGCTCGAGGCCTAACATCCCGGCTCCAGGTTGGCAACGCACCATTACCACCTTTGGTGTCTCTAGGCGGCGTGAATTTCTTACCATCAGGAAATCCGTCTGCTTGTTTGCCTTCCAATATCATAAAAAAAAGACTAAAAACCCATATTTTGTTAGTAATACATTTTTTAATATTTAAATTTTTTTTTGTTAGTAATTAATTACGAGTATTAACCTAGTCTAGCGGTAGTAGTAGGTATCGTGTTTCATCGCATGTGTAACCTTATCCATTTTTGCAATATTAATGAATCCCAACGGTGGGCCAATACCAATAATATGGTATTTGTGCTGTCTCTCAATCTCCCCATAAGGGAGGCACAACGCTTTCTCAATATTGATAAGAAACCATCCACACGTCTTTCTCCAAACATAGTCAAAGCACTGCAATGACGAGGCAAACCAAATAGCCTCCTAAAAGCATTATTGTATAAATGTAAAAGGGTTTGTATTAATACATCATATAAATTAAAACACAAAATTCTTTTTTTTTGTTTTTCTTGGACTTCGCAACAGAGCAATTTTGAACCCACGACTACGAAAAAAGGAGGAGGTTATATGTTTTATATACATTTTTTACATGTGTTGATCGATTTTTCCGTCATTATTTGTGAATGGATTTTAAAAATTATTCCTTTATTTATCTGAGATGGTCCCATTGTCATCAGGTCTACATGACGAAGTCCCAGTAAAATCGAGAAAAATACTTAATTGTCGTGTAAACGACTTACGAATTAAAATCATAGTTGGATGTTAGTAGTTTTATAGAAAGTATAAGAAAAGTATCTTCAAACCAATCTCCGAAGAGGTTGGCAGAGACACAACCACTACGACCGACATAGTTGGCTAGCCTATCGCCAGCCGGGCACATATCCAATCCCGGGCAACGTTGTGTTAATTAGAAAATTGTGCAACAAAATTTGCGCACTATTTATATCATAATGAACACTAATGCCCGATTTCTGTAGTTAAAAAACGAGTCGTTTTGCTGGCGAAGGGTAGTTTTTTTGACAATAGTAAAAAATCTAACTACGGTCGTTCGTTATTGATTGTTAACTCGAAATATTTAGTGTAACTATGAGCAACGCTTTGTTAGTTTTAGGCAAACTAAAATCGTAACACTAACGGATTACACATAAGTCACCATCTCAAATTACGTAGAATATTAATTACACTTATTTCAGATTGAAGATATTGAAACTAGAAAACTACTAGGTGCTAACGAACCTGGAGAAATTTGTGTGAAAGGATCTACGGTGATGAAAGGCTACGTGGGTCAAGACAATGCTGATTTGTTTGATGATGAAGGCTTTTTCAGAACTGGTGACTTTGGATATTATGATGGAGACAAATACTTCTTCATTGTTGGTCGACTAAAAGAGCTCATTAAATATAAAGGATACCAGGTAATTTTAGGATATAGCTCTGCTGCAACTCGACTGGGTTTGTAACGGCGCCATCGCTATTTCTGGGGTTGCGAAAGAAGTTTGCGATATTTTATACTTTTTATATTGCCTATATATTGTGTTACCTATCGTTGTATTCTAGTTGTAGTGGCTCTTCTAAACGATAGGCCATGACGTACAATAACACACGATCACGAATGTATAGAGAGCATAAACGTCTGTAACGGCCCATGATCGCTATTGCACCTTTTATACAGATAATCTTCTTCTTTTTTTATAAATAGGGCTTTCAATCGTTGTCAGAATCAGAATCAGAATCAGTATAATCTTTATTCACATGAACCATACAAGTGGTATTTGTGCGCGTCGACATTTTTTAAACTACCACCGGATCGGAATCGCGGCCTCACACTGAGAAGATCCGGCGAAAGAAACTCAGCGGGCTTGTCTTTTTTTCAATAATAATATTTACAATATAATCTAGATTAAAATTACTAGTCAAGTTAGTTATTATTAATTCTTGCGCAGACATTAGTCACTATGTACAAAGTCATTTTCAGGGTCTTGAGTATAACGGTGGCTTCAATTCTTAAACTCATCTAGTGAGATTTGACGGCAGCGAGGAAATAGACGATACACTGATTTCATTTGTGCACTTTCACTGAACAAAATTAATCTAATTCCCACATAAATTAACTAATTTCACTCCATATAAACACGAAATTTAATAAAAATGAAAAAAATACGACCACCTTCATTCACGATGGCGCCAAAACTCTCACAGATAATCTTATAATTAAGAATTAAGAACCCGGCATACCCCGGCATAGCCGGCCCAGCCCACCCAGTTCCTGTTTGTCGATGGAACGATATGAGGTATTGCAGTATCGACTTCTAATTATTTCTAAGTAACTGCATGCCCGCGGTTTCGTCATCATAAAATTGTTACAATTTTTCAACGTATTTTTTTTACGTAGGTTAATAATATTATAAATTGAACATCTCTACAAAAAGTTATTTCACTGTGATGTATTTCATTTCAATATCGATATAGACAGATATTCATATCAATATATATTCAACTCTTTATCATTGGATTAAGTAACTGAAGCTGCTGCAGTATTGACATCCATATCTAATGAACGACGGTTACGACAGGACCAGAATCATAGCGCCAATCACGGCACGTTCTGCCGTTGTCCACTACAGTTGCCATTGGCCGATTGTGTAAAGGACCTATTAGATAAATTACAAGAGGCTGCTTGCACGTTTCTGGATTAAATTTAATAACGAGTTAAACCATTAAATGTGATACTGTTTCACCCTAGTTAGAATGTGATTCAGAGTAAAATATTGTACCCAGTAACTTAAAAGTGGCTCAAAATTTATAAAGAAAATAGGTTAGACTTCGCCATAGCTTGACAATGTACAACTAACATCTTTTGTGATAAAAGGTGGTATGACTTTCATAATATCAAGAAATTTAATATTTATTATTTAACTGCAGATACCACCAGCTGAAATTGAAGGAGTTCTCCTACAACATTATGGTATCCGTGACGCAGGCGTAATAGGAGTTCCACATCCGGCAGACGGAGAGGTGCCAATTGCTTTCGTGGTTCTGCAGCCGGGAGCGAAATTGTGTGAGAAGGAGATTCAAGATTACATCGCAAAAAAAGTAACACTACGATACATCTATCGAGAAAACTATGTATCTTGCAGGAAATCTACTATTATTATCAGCTAGAATTTGTTGATGTGTTTGGGCTTTACGGTAAAATGCCTAAATCGATATTGAATAAATTTTATACTCGAGTACATCGCGGTCTGAACAGTTAGCACACAACAAGGAATTCCGTTTTGCTACTCTCCAAAGCAGAGAATGGTGATAATTTTTTTGCTCACTAATTAAACTAAT
>NJDD01000186.1:83711-101869 GCA_002245505.1 Calephelis nemesis
ATACCAAAGAGAAGATCTCTTTGGTATTGTTAGGATAAGATAGCAAGCATTTAAATTTATTTTTGGTTTTGTTGGAATAAGACAGCATACATTTAAATTTCTTTTTAGTTTTGTTGGAATAAGATATCATACATTTAAATTTCTTTTTGGTCTTGTTGGAATAAGGTAGCACACATTTAATTTTTTTTTGTTTGAATAAAATAGCATACATTTTTTTTTTGTTTTGTTGGAATAAGATAGCATACATTTTTTTTTGGTTTTGTTGGAATAAGATAGTATACATTTTAATTTCTTTTTGGTTTTGTTGGAATAAGGTAACATACATTTAAATTTCTTTTTGGTTTTGTTGGAACAAGATAGCATACATTTAAACTTATTTTTGGTTTTGTTGGAATAAGATTGAGACAGCCGAACAACAATGTCATTACTATGAGAGAAATTAACAACAAAACTTATTTTAAGTGTAAGCTATTTTTTTTAATTAATCAAAAAAAAAGAGATGAAATTAACTTGTCAGATTAGTCTGGACATATTAACTTTTGACATTCTTAATCAACGTTATCCGAGGAATCTTTCGAGGAAATTATGCTGACGGAGGAGTATGAAATTTGACACACCTAAAGTTTCTGTATAGGAGAAGTACAGAACGCTAATATTTTTCAATAATAATGCGTTCTTCAATAAATAAAACATTAAACATACTACCATACATTAGACACACACACAAAAATATTGATAACTATATTCATCATGTTTGGAAACAAAGTACTTAGTTGATCTTGATAAATGAAGATGGCGTTCTTATCAAAAACAATTTACATTGAATAACGTAAAATTAAAATTTATTGCGGCGACTACTAGTAGTATATAAGTCTTTAGAAATGTATAGTGCAAACTAAACTGAGAGCACTAAACGTGTTATTTCTCGTTATATTACTGTTGTTGGAAGAAGATAGCGATAACCTAAAAATAGTTTGATTATTGCACAAAATTAGCGCCTTATCTTGGCTTAAGGAGACTTACCCTTGCAATTATCATCAGACAGAATCAGAAATAGTATGTCATAGCAGAGATAAGGATATTTTGTAACGGGAATAGTTAATAATAATATGCTATCTTTAATCTGCCTAATTAATTTCCAATTTTAAATAATTATCGTAAACTATATGACTATTTTAATTTTATTTACAATAAGTTATTTTTAAATAAAAGAAAGAGAAGGACAGAAGATAAACAGCAAATGCAGACATCAAAACTGAAAAAAAAATTGTGTGTGTACTTATGTACACGCGTTAGAAATTATACTTCTTCGGCGTAATAAGATAAAAATCTTTTTAAAAATTTTATCTTTTGCCTTATTTCACATTTGTAGACAAAATGACACTAACCATAGAAATAAAAAAATATTGTGAATACAGTTGTCAGTTCTCACGCAAACATACGTAGATGTCCTTACTTTTACTTTGTTGGTACCTTTTTTTGAAAAACTAAAATGTTACCCACATCATTTTTTCCTAATGCGCCAAAAGAAGTATAACTTCAAAAATTTAATTCACGACAATTATAGGTAGGGTGCTCTCACCTTATTCTGTAATAATTTGGTTAATAGCAATAAAACCCTGGATAATCGTAGTCAAAATGTTTTATATTTTGCGGGGACTTAAATCAGTCCTTTAGTTACTATTTAAACTATTAATATCTTAGTTTGAGAACAAAGAATTTGTTGTATCATCGTTTTGTAAATCACGTGTTCACTTTGGTAATTCTGTGATGATCACTTTAATTCGGTGATAGCATTATCATAATTCTGATATAACACAATTAGATGAGTCTTTTATTTTTATTATCACATAATTAGATTAAACACATTAACCGAATAATTTTAAACATAATAATGTAGGTATTCATTGAACATACGGCATGGTTAACATTAACATCACATATTTTCATAACCATCACTAGAATTATCATTACTGCAACTATCCTATAAATATTATAAATACGAAAGTTTGTGAGTATGTATGGATGTTTGTTACTATTTGACGCTCGAATGGATAATAATCTACCCGCTTTTTGAATTTTAATCTGTGTTTCTCCCAGTTTCCGCTCCTGTTTTACACATTCAAGATTTATTTAGTACTCAAGGGTAGGTATATTGTATTCTTTTGATGCAACATACCTACACAGTTAACCTCGATTCAATATCACTTTTAATCTCAGATTTCTAGACAGCTTCACTGTATCTTCTATTTTTAGATGTCGGTTAATACGTTTCTGGGGTATTGTTCTATTCCTCTATCTTTTTCTGAAATGCAACTCACTTAATTATGTGATAATAAAAATAGCGACTCAAATAAATTACTGATATTTATTTGAGTCGCTATTTTTATTATTAATAAAGTAATAAAGTATTAAAATATAATAAAGTAATATAATAAAGTATTAAAATTACTTTCCATATTTTTAATTAATTTTGCTTCAATTATATTTCTCGTTCATTCATATTAAAAGTATCAATTAACATAAAAAATAACGTGCGAGCTAATTTATCTTGTTTAATTTGATGATATGCTTTTCCATGAAAGTCCAAAAATATGTTAATTTTGAGACGCTTTAAGTAAGGTATTATTCAAACACTATCCAAATTTAGCTAAATCCGTTACTGGTAGTAACAAGTAAACACTATTACCCACAACTGTTCCAAATTTCATGTAAAAATAGCAATGATTTCTATTAGAGAAAAAATATTTTAAAAGAGCACGACATCAAGAGGCCGGTAACCAAGAACAAATGGCGTCAGGGAGACAAAACGCGGCATTGTTGCTTTCTCTTTCACGCAACAAATACAAAACTATGCTTGCGAAAAGAGGCTACATGCCGCTATTATAAGACTGGTTTTCAAATAGTGTATCTTACTCATATGAATCAGTAGAAGCTTCCAAACTTATTATCACAGAATTAAATGAGTCACATAATTATGCGAGCTTACCCTACTACTCATATGACCTACCCCGTTATATCGTCTAGTAGCGATTTTTGTTTACATAACGTCATATATTTCAATTTTGCTTGCGTTTTTTAATAAAATACTTGCCTGTAGTTTGTACTTTTACCTAATATGTGATAAAACCTAAGAAAGCCCTTCACTCCATCACGTAATATCGGATCCCGTCGATCTTTAGGGTTACTCTTGAATCTCGATGTTATGTGGATTGGAAATTAGAATCCAGTACTTTTGAACAAAGTACTATCAGATTACTATTATTAAGTTACAAATAAACTCAACGAATCCTATAAAATAATTTATTGCTTACTATTAACTATGTGTTAATAATTCCTAATCCTAGTTAGACTATGCCCGTCAATTGTATTTTTTTTTAATTCTCAAACCATGTTATGCACCAACTTTTCTCGTATTTTCATATTTTTTCTTATTGAAAGATCTTATGTAAATTATGATTTAAAACCAGGAAATGTTAAAAATATTTTTTTTACTTCATTCATTCATTTTACTTCACTGAAAGAGGAGTGAAAAGCACACACATACTTATGATTAGGGAAATTCACTCTGAATATTTTACTTGTTACTATGTCAAGGATTTTACGTTCGAAAACCACGCTGCGCTCGGGATTTAATCATGTTAGCATCCTTTACTCCGTGAGTGATTCGAAATAGCATCCTCGTCAAAATATGATGCTCCTTTAAGCGACTGTTTCACCGTTAGCAGCATTGCAGTACCTAGTATTATTTTAGGTGCTGTTTAAACTTAGCACTGACGTTATTTTTTGTTGTTACAGTTGCCTGACCCGAAACATCTTCGTGGTGGAGTTTGGTTTGTTGAAGAGATCCCGAAAAATGCCAACGGAAAAATATTGCGGGGGAAACTTCGAGAAATTTCGAAACTCCATGTCAAAAATTATAACGCTACAGCAGACGACAACAATTTTGATTAGTAGTAACAGATCCTGTGAAGAGCCAGACCATTGATGTTTTATAAAATTAAAAAAAAATGATTGAATTGATTTTTTAAGTTATAAAATTGTTAGATGTTTAAAAAACCTTGCGTCTTTATTATATATTTTGTTTTCTTTAATTTTTTTTGTATACTAACTCACGAGGTGGTCGAGTTTCGCAGCGACTCGCCCGGATTGGTACCACCGCCTTACCTATTCCTGGCGCCATAACGTCATGACGTGCTCCGGTCCGGAGGGTAAGGTAGCCGGTAAACTTACTTTTGCTCCAGGCCTAACATCCCGACCTCAGGTTGGCAACGCACCATTACCATCTTTGGTGTCTCTAGGCGGCGTGAATTTCTTAACATCAGAAAATCCGTCTGCTTGTTTGCCTTCCTATAACATAAAAAAAACTAAAAGAACATTGTCTAAAAACTTTTTACATCATTTAAAGTAGATAGAAAAAAAATAAGATTTAACAAAGACTTTACAAACTAGAGATCTATTTAGTAGAATAAATTGAAATCTAACTTTTTAATTTTAGAATTTACAATATTACAAATTAATACAATTAACTTTAAAATTTTAACTAAATGGGAAAACAAAGTCACTACTTAATTACTTGGTTTTAATCAAATCTTAGTAGCATATAATTTAGTAGTTATTGTACATCCATCATTTGTATAACAAAATCTTTTTTATATGATAACTAGCAGCCTGTCCCAGCTTCGCACGGGTGGACAAACTTCTGTTATTATTGACCTTCTTGTTGTTTTAGGCGCCTACACCGATCAACCATGAGGCTCGGTTTCTAGTGCCAACTGGGCCAGGCATTATTATGATGAACATTTAGAAGTTTAAATTTCCGGGTGTGGCTGTTTATTAAATTTGTTCTGATAAGTATCTATTTAAGTACTTCCATGTACTAGAATCAGTGACTAACACCCATAGCATAAGCTTATAATTTACATACTGTGAGGTTAGACTCAATTTGTGTGACTGGTCCTTGTATTTATTTATTATGATTCATACTAACTTTCATTTTGAATCCGCATTGAAATCCGTTACGTAGTTATAAAGATCTAAGCATACAAGGACACAGCGGAAAGTGACATTGGTGGTAATTTTGTTGCGCACTCACTAAACTTATTTTAAGTTATCGCTGTCTTCTTTCAACGAAAGTAATAGAAAGAGACAAAACACTTTTAGCGCTGTCAAATTAGACCGTACACGTCATTTCTACAGACGTTTAAACTATTACTCGGAAAACGTCGATTAAAAACATCGCGATTTGACATGTTCGCGACTAATCTGACGTGTCTAAAACGTCCCATCTCGTTTGTTTTTGTTTCATTTGAGAAAGATAGCATGCATCTAAAATAAGTTTAGTTTGTGAACAGCAGAATTACCACCATTATTTTATACTATGTATTGGAAACACTGAGCAAGTTCACGACTTTTATAACGATAAACAACAAATGTGATCTATAAGACACCGTTACAGGTTTTTGATTAAGGTTTCTATTCAGATAGCGTTTACCAATTAAAATGATGTGCAGTCATATCATTGTCATGGTATCCCGTTTTGCAAAAGCCTTTTCAACAAAGAATTTTTTTTTAATAATGATATAAATAATATGTTTGTTAATAATTGAAATGTTAATAAAAACATGGTTGAATGTCACATCAACTGAGCGAAGCTCGTCCCAAAGCTAGTAAGCTGTAATAAATAAAAGACTTTGCAGATATCGTCATATCGTCTTTGATCGGGATCCCAAGCCACGCCACGTTTGCAAATCTTTAGTCTACAGGCTACTTTGCCGTCCAACACAGGATCTGACAATGTCTAACACTCGCAATGAAAGTGCGAGTGGAAAGCAAGTGAGAACTAGAATGAAAGTGTACTATGAGTAGCAGAGGCTCTAACCTTGTCATAGTAATATAAAAAAAATGGGTAGCACTGAAGCTATGCTGACAGGTGCAATCAATCTGAGCTACTTGTAGAGTCTACCTGCTAGTAAGCCGGTATATATAGGCCATACGACACAATTTTGATGAGCAAAATGAATTTTCATTAAAAAGTTGGATTTAGGTTCTTCATAAACTCTTATTCTTAGGCGTTGGACTTGACTTCTTGAGGTCCCGGTTTTAATCCCCGGGTCGTTCAACACAAACATAGGAAATATGTATTTTCAATATTAACGTCAACGTTTTCGTTTTCCACATTCTTCTTCTCGGTATAGAACTATATGTTGTCTTCGGCTAGCCGTCGGTGCCTGAATTGTGCCTCTGCCTACTTCTTGGGGCTATGGATTTTTAAAAATTCTTAGGAACTTTGTTGTGTGATTTTACTTAAAGGGCATTTTTTTATTAAGATAAAGCATAGTTGAATCGAGCAGTTCAAAGAAACTTTTCTTGTATAAAATTTTATTCCAAAATGAATTCAAACAATTACAAAAAAAACAAGAATGAAATAATTTGATATGATAAGGCTATAGACTCAACACAAATAAAACATAACACAAAAACTTAATGAAAGTTGGTTCTTGTTTGTGGAAACTGATGTTAATAGTTTAAAAAGGAAATAAATCAAAATTATGCAATTTACTGAGAAAACCTTAAAAAATTTTTGAAACACTTATAAAAACCTTTATTTTTAACCCTCAACGGAAAGTGAGGGGTGTTTAAAGTTTGACGTATTTGTGTGTGTGTCATTGTCTGTGGTATCAGAACTTTTGAACGGACCACCCGATTTCCTTTCAGTGTTTTTGTCACAAATCAAAAGTAAAATAATGTTTTTTCGAAATAGCTACTCGCTGACTAACTCAAATTTATTGACAATAGCTATAGGACATAACTTCGAACGTACGTAACCAGCAGAAAAGGAATTTGTTATTTTACCATAGGAGTTGAGCGAAATGAAGCTGAAAGTGGAAAAGGACTACAGCGTCAGAAGTTAGTTTATTATACGTTATTTGAACTTCGGCGCCAAGTCCTACTGCTTCAGTATTGCTATTCTTCGAGTCATTTCAAGTTCATATTTAGATGGTATATCTATACTTATAAAATCACATATCCTGAGTAACTGATTCATATAATATATGTATAATTCATTAACTGAAACAAGTCCTCAAACTTATAATTCAAGTATCCATAAAAATAACATAGTTTCAGGACAAAATTTAGGTCTATTCTATATCCAACTTAGCGGGTCAAAGTTCCAAATGATTGTAACACCCGAAAAAAATTACTATCTGGCGGTAGAAAAATAATAATACAAGTGTTCTCTTTTTGCTTTTAAGTAGACTTTAGATGACCGTGGAAACACGCTACCCATCATCCCGCGGTATGAAGTCTCTATGCCAGAACGTAAAATTCTGCATTCAGTGCGAAAAACTAGACTAGACCCTATTGCATTCCTCCGATTATTTTAAAAGTGTCTGTCAAAGACTTTTCAGGCTACCCTATTCATTGGTTGTAGTACCAAAGTCATAAAAGACTATTTCAGCGCATCAGATCCCAAAATTTCTCTGATACGTCAATTTCCTTTTTTCCCTAAGTTATGGAATTCATGACTAGTGTTAGAAACATTAATTGTCTGTAGCTACCTTAACCTCCGAATTGCTACACCTCGCGCCGTGGATCCATATGTAGAATATGTGACAACACCGCCCTCGCTCCGAGTTGATACCTATAAATATAAGTGATCTATATTGGAGGCGGTCATTACCAGTGGGTAGTCACTTTCATACATTCGATTTAACCAGATTATCTTGAACTTCGGAAAGCATGAATTTCCGCCATCGTCGTGGTTCAATTTATATTTGTAATTCATGAATTATTTACCAACTTAAAAACGTGTTTAATTTTTATGTTGGTATTACCACTGATATGACACTTATGACACAGCTGCAAACGTCAAGTAAAATAAAACCTATGTCAGCCATATTGTTTGGGTATTACGTCTTACTTTTGTTGATGTAAAGTTAACATTAATTACCTTTTGCGGTCAGAAGTTACCTACATCGTCTTGTTCAGCGTAACCTAACCTTTGGAATTGTACTATTATGTGAGTGTAAAGTGAAGAAGTTTTTGAGATATAGACTCTATTTCAGTGACAGGAAAACCATTTAGTTATTAATTCCGTTTTAGTGACAGGACCCAATTATTTAGTTATAAATTAACGCTAGCAAGAAATCATATCAAAAGTGTGTTAGTAATGTTAATGTTAAAAAGTTAGTATTAGTATTAAGAAAGTACTATTTTCATAGATTTATTTGAAATAAAGTTGTTGTATTTAAATAAATTAAAATTTACTATCTCATTTGTTTTTTTATTTAAATATAATGTGAGTTAAGTAATTTGAACAATGGCGCTCTAAAGTAAACGTCTTAAGCGACAAATCACTATTTTTACACTATAAAAGTAATTTGAAAAAAGTGTAAAAACTGAAACACTTATCTTTTAGGTATAGTACTTATCTATGTTTACGTTAAATCTGGTGTCGATATTTTCATATTTGAAGTAGACATTTGCGTTTTGCTTTCAAAAAAGGGTTAACTTTTTAATTTTTTTCTATCGAGCAAAGTGAAATGAATCGTGTTTTGGAAACACTAGTCTAGTAAAGCATATTCATGTTAATTTTGTGTATTTTTGTCAGCAAGATCCATGATTGCTTTGTATGAAAAAAACAGTAAACTGCTGACGTATTTTAGCGTATATGGCCCCTTAGTTCGAACTTGGGTGAAATCGGGTGGGAGGTTACAGGTCTAATTTGTTTTGCTTAAAAATATTCCCGAAAATGTAAAATTAGTATGATGGGTTATAAATTACTATGATAGCATGCTAAAAATTGCATGTTTAAATTTTCCGATGATTTGAGTGTAACATTCGGGATCAAAACATTTCAAATAACAACTCTATTATGGTAACCTGACCACCAGACACAATTTAGGTATGTTCATTATTAATATCTAATGAGCGAGACTACCATTAAGGAACTGTTTGTTATTCTTCTTTTGACTTCGTCACAACGTCACATAAACTTTGTTATGCTCCACCATCTAATTGGTGGGGATGCCAGCAATGCTGAATGTGTGGTCACATGAACTCGATTACACTTTGTCGATTAGACAGTGGAGACTAGAGAGTGTAAAAAGTCATGTGACGTATTTTGTTTTTGGCGGTTACGACAAAATAACATGTATTTCTTAGTTTCGGCACTTCTATTCCATTACGTCACGCTCATATCGATGAAAAATGTATACGTGCAGTACACAACATTTAACACAATACATTTAACAGATCTGTTCGAGTATTTTTAG
The DNA here is from genome assembly GCA_002245505.1 of Calephelis nemesis. Lineage (NCBI taxonomy): Eukaryota > Metazoa > Arthropoda > Insecta > Lepidoptera > Riodinidae > Calephelis > Calephelis nemesis. Next base: position 92,990 of record NJDD01000186.1, read on the forward strand.
ATTGGTGGGGATGTCAGCGATGCTGAATGTGTTATAACATGAACTCGATTACACTTTGTCGATTAGACAGTGGAGACTAGAGAGTGTAAAAAGTCATGTGACGTATTTTATTTTTGGCGGTGACGACAAACTAACATGTTTTTCTTAGTTTCGGCACTCCTATTCCATTACGTCACGCTCATATCGATGAAAAATTTATACGTGCAGTTAAACACAATACTTTTATTAGAGCTGTTTGAGTATTTTTAGATCAAAAAAAAATTAAACGGTAATTGGGTAGAGAATTGGTGGTTCATAGTTTAAACGACAAATATTCTTTATACCATAACTAGCGGCCTGCCCCGGCTTTGCAAGGTTATGAAATACACATATAAACCTTTCTCTTTAATCTCTTTATCTAATTAAAAAACCGCATGAAAATCCGTAGCGTAGTTTTAAAGATTTAAGCAAACAAAGGGACATAGGGAGCGAGGAAGCGACTTTGTTTTTTACTATGACGCGATAGAGTAACTGCAAAAATCACTTCTTGGACTCCCCTTTCGAAAGGCCAATAGGTAATATGGACACTGCACATTTGACATCTCGGGTTTCCCTACCAATATATTAAAAATATCCATTATTGTGTTTACAAAGTAATTTCCTTTTATTTTCAAGTCGCACGTAAGATAAATTTTAAACATTAACAGGTGTGGATAAACTCTTATCTATACATCCCTTCCCTAATAATATAATAAATAAAATGTAAGTTTGTTTATTACATTTTCTGTGAAAACTAATTAACCAATCGTCATGAAACTTTAGACATAAGTCTTGGTAGTAATAAAAGTAACATTGAATACTTTTTTTCATTACGTAAATGCAAGTATATAACAACATTGTAGAAGAATGAATTCTGTAAATTTAAGATATTCAAAAACTTTAGCACTTAAATGTTGCTCGGGATTGGAAATGTTCCCGGTTGATGATAGGCTTGCCACCTATCACGTTTTGGGACTTTGTGTCTTCGGCTAGTCGTGGGTGCCCTGGTTGTGCCTCTGAATACCTCTTCTGGGATATGGGCGTTAAGATGTTTTTTAGCACTTAAAAATGGGCACCAAAACACATTTTCACCATTTTTAAAATTTTTGTCTATTTGTCTGTATTACGAATGCGATTTACGCCAAATGTGCTGTAATTGAATAGAAAATATTTTTATTTACATTTACCTTAGAAGAGGTACTTGTGACGGATCTGTATAATACTAAAACTACCACCGGATCGGAACGCTGGTAAGTACTCTGTTCCGAGGAAGATTAGGCTATTTTTTATCCAGATCACTAAAGAGGTTCTCGTAAGGAAGGGTAAAAGTCATAATATGAATAGGGTTAATTCAGCGTTCGTTCGGGTTCGATTACATGTGTTTATTTTTTGTTATAATTTATAGTTTTTAGTATGAGATGTATGGATTTTCTCGTTGGTTCTTCCAAGTCATAATTTTTTTTAGAAATGAAAGACGTTGCAACATTCAGTATAAACTGACCAAAATTACTTAAAATCCGGAATGAAGAGAAACTTGTGTTTATATGAATCATGTCATCTTAATCTGGTGCTCAAACTTTATAATAAATTCTAACCAACCTAATATCTGCGTAAGTCTGTCTGTCTATTACGGTTTATGTGGATTTACTAATTAAAATCGGGATTTTCTTTTGCCGCTGACGAACAAAGTCGTGGGTTAAGCTAGTTAAATATAAGTTGCTAGCTGACCCGGCAGACGTTGTTCTGCTATGAAAAAATTGGAGTGATTCACCCTCACCACTTAGGGTTATAAGAAATAGATGTTGGCCGAAATTTCATGAAAATCAGTCAAGCGTATAAGAGGAGTATGGGAACAAACATTGTGACACGAGAATTTTATATATAAGATAAGTACCTATTGTTCGTATTATTAGTTCCGAAATACTTTTCGTGTAATAAGCTTGTGTTTAATTGACTTGTCAAAATGATCAACAACCCTAACTACGTGTATGGTGGTGATGATGTTACCCTCCCCCATAACCTAAATGTTGGACAGCATATGGTGGACACTATGAGAAGATTTGGCGACAAAGTAGCCTTGGTATGTAGGATCTTATATGTAATATGTATGTGTAAACTATGTATATTAACTTAACTATATTATCACTACAAGTTTTATCTATAATTTAAAAATTAATTTCTAAATGTGTTAAATGCATAACTTCCTAACTACTTAGCCGATTTGGCTTATTATTTTTTGATGTGTTATTATTGTCAGAAGAAGAGAAAAACCAGGAAAAACCAGGAAAATTTAAAGGAAAACGGGATAAACAATACTTTATTTTTCCCTGTACAAACTGAACGAGTGGAACAAAGTTCGCCGGGATAGCTAGTACACTATAAAAATGTTTAATAAGTCCCGACATAATCGATCTGGAATGTAGCTTTAACCCATCTCGAATCGACCGCCTCGTTGTTCGAGTGGTTAGTCTACTAGCCCAACTACATCGACCAACCGCGAGGCTTCGGTTCGATTCCCGACGGGGGCAGGCATTTGTGTGTTGAACATTTAGATGTCTGCATTTCCGGGTCTGGGTGTTTATTAATTTATTCAGGTGTCTATTTAAGTATTTCTATGTACTAGTATCGTTGACTAACACCCATAACACAAGCATATAATTTGCTTACTTTGGGGTTAGATTCAACTTGTGTGACAAGTCCAGGGATATTTAAAATCGGTGGAGCGGCTCTTCATATATCATTTATTATTTTTTTATTTTTAATATATGTCTCAGATTAATGGCAAAAGCGGGAAGAAGTTGACATATAGAGAGTTAGTAGAAGATACAATGCATCTCTCAATCTCTCTCCGCAGTCTCGGCATAAGAAAAGGAGACACTGTGGCGATATGCTCCGAGAACAGACTGGAGTTCTGGAGTTCGGTTTTTGGGATAGCCTGCACTGGAGCTACTGTTACTGCCGCCAATCTTAAGTATACGAATGGTAATGTTAGGTGGTTTTCTGGGTTGTGAAATGAAATACTTTTATGTTTTATCTTTTTAAGAAGCAGATTTTAGGTCTGAATGTTTTTTTCTATGTTTTACTCAGATGTATTTTTTACATGAATCGATTTTGATGATTCCTTGATACCTTTTTATTTGAGAAGTGATGCTTCATGTTTGTCCCCCTTATAGTAGTACTATTTAAATTATGCGCTTCGGTTATATTGGTCAAGCTTCGGATATCCGAATGTATTTTAAAGATATCTATAAGGAGTTGTTATTACATAATTAATCATTTCCCTTACATTTAAATTTGATCAGCCATTTTAAAAATAAAAGTATGAAGTGTAAAAAAGTAAAAAGCGCAAAGCCGAATCGCATAATTAAAATAGTCGTACTGTACTTTAACATCTATAGAGAACGATTTTATTGATGATATATTTATCCACCTCGTTGGGCTGGTTTTATGCATGTACACAAATCCTCCAATTAACAAAGAGACAGAAATGTTAAAACGTGAATAGAGTACAGAAAGCGTAATGAAAGTGAAGTAAGCTAGATAAGTCTGCAAAAATCTTGAAATTTTGCAAACGATACTGTATTCCTACCCTGCGAGGCTTTTTGAGTGTGAAGATATGTATCTGTGTATGTGTTTATAAATAAATGAATGTATACATGTGTATTTGTATGTGTGTATATAATATGTATACATTAAACCGATTTTAATGTGTTTTATAAGCAGATATTTCTAGAATTAATTATTGCTTGTCATAGTTCCACTCAGTTTCTGTTCAGTCGATTATATTCTCCTCATATTAAACTTCAATCCAGTAAGAAAGCAATTATTTATTAAATCAAAAGTTAATTTCTGTATAGCTACAAGAAGGTTATCTATTGTTTTCCCGAAGAGTGTATGCCACATTATATTTTATATTATATTGATTTTATATTTATATTATATAACCAAAATTTCATTTACCCAAATTTTTATCTACCCAAACGTTTTGTTGACCATAATGTACTTGTGACATACTCTTCTTCGTCCTAAAATTAGTTTTCATAATGATACGAGTGCCATACGTATTGTTATGCATTTTATTAATTGCAATAATATTATTCAACAGAATATTTAAATACCAGTTCACGTTGGGAACTCAATTCTTGAAGTTGTAGATCAGTATGTGTACCTAGGTCAAACTGTTCAGTTAGGTAAATCCAACTTCAAAAAAGAGGTCGATCGCCGAATCCAACTTGGATGGGCAGGGTTCGGAAAGTTAAAGTGGATCTTCTTATCCGAATTACCGCAGAGCTTAAAGTCGAAAGTCTTCGACCAGTGTGTGTTATCGGTGATGACATATGGAATTGAGACTTGGCCGTTAAATGTGGGCCTCTTAAATAAGCTCAGAGTCGCTCAGCGTGCTATGGAGAGAGCTATGCTCAGTGTTTCTTTGCGAGATATGATCCGTAATTCGGTGATCCGCAAGAGAACGAGAGTAACCGACATAGTTCAGAGAGTCAGCAAGCTAAAGTGGCAATGGGCAGGCCACATTGCTCGCAGAACCGACAACCGCTGGGGAAGAAAGTTTCTCAAGTGGTGGCTCCACCCCGGAGGACGTAGTGTTGGACGACCTCCCACCCGGTGGACTGATGATCTGGTCAAAGTCGCGTGGAGTCGCTGGTTACAAGCGGCTGGTGATCGTGACTTGTGGCGCTCTTTGGGGGAGGCCTATGTCCAGCAGTGGACGTCTTCCGGCTGATGATGATGATGATGATGACGATAAATTGCATGGTAATATAAATATGCTTTTGGGTCTGAGAGTTTATTAAATTGATCTTAGGGCCTGCTTACTACACCTTGTATGTTTAGTATAGTGGACTAACACTTGTAACAAAAGAATATATTTACTTATTTTGGGGTTGGGTCGTTTTGTGCAATTGGTCCGGCAATATTTTTTTATTTAACATTTCATTGATATAATATAATTATAGTTTATATAGTTCAGTTTGTATTTGGAAAATTAAAAATGTTGTTTTTCCCAGTTTCCTCATAATCTAACAGGATAAAATGTATCCTATCCTGTATCATATCCTTCTCTTGGTTTTAAGCTACCTCCCCACCAATTTTCAGCCTAATCGGTTGAGCCGTTCTTGAGTTATAAATAGTGTAACTAACACCACTTTCTTTTTATATATATATATAGATAAGACAGTCCAAAAGGTGTACTCATAAGAAAATAAATAGGACAAAAAGAACTTATTTTGAACTTTTTGAGAATACAAGTTTACGCGCTTAAAAACTAAGTTACTGGCAAATTAAATACTATCGCGAATTATTCGTTAATTACCCATTGGCAATAATTTCTTAATAAGCTGCTCTATAGTCTGTTGAAGATTTTAAAATAATTCGATATTAGTTATTTTAAGTATGTTTATGGTAGTTATTGTGATTTTATGGTCAGGATTTCTTTCAGATGAACTGGAACACGTTCTTGGCCTATCTAAACCAAATGCCATCATCTGTTCTCAAGCGAGCTACAAATTCCATAAAGAAACGTTACGATCTTTGCCATACCTAAAGATCATCATCATTTATGGGAGAGACAGACAACCCAAAACTATATTGTATGAGGATTTGGTGACTCCTAAGGTTAAGGTTACAGTAGAGAATTTCAGAGCAGTGGATGTGCAAGGACAGACAGACACACTTTTCCTTCTATATACATCAGGAACCACGGGACTGCCGAAAGGAGTAATGTTGACGCATTCAAATGTCTTGACTGTGTGCAGTTTGTGAGTATTTGATACTTCACCCTTTTTATTTCTACCCTAAAATTTTGAAAGAGATACATACAATGATGATATTGTGGAAAAAGTAATTTGAGCAAGTTTTTCGAGCGCTTCTACTTCTGTCAACTAAAAAAGATACAAAATTCAATCGACGAAAGCTTATGATGGTATTTCTACTGAGAACCAACGAAACTTAAAACAGTAAAACAAAAACGAAAAAGACTAAATATTTAATTAAGACTTATCGGATTAGTCAGGACATATTAACTTGTGACGGTTTTAACAATGTTTCCGGGGATTAGATTATAGGTACATCTGTAGAAATCTAGAATAGAAAACTATTCGGACAGCTCTAAACGTGTTTTGTCTTTTTCTATTACTTTCGTCGAAAGAAGGTAGCGATAGCTTGTAATTAGTTTATTAAGTGTACAGAAGATCATCTTATCTTATCTTTCTTTAAACACATTAAAAATAACTTATCTTCTTCTTTTTTATCTTAATCTTTCTTTACGATAACTTTCTTACAGCCGTTGGTAACTAGTTCCACAATAATTTTGTATCTACACATATAATAAATCTGTATATTGAAAATAATAAATAGCAGGGAGTGTTACTGGATCGATACCAAACCCAAACATGTGATTTAAAAAAACATGTCTGTCTGTCTGTCTATCTGTACATTCAGGCATCACGTGAAAACTAACGGTTCAATTTATTTAATATTCAAACTTTGTATAATTATACCTTATTATCCTGGGCATGAAATGGGATACTTTTTATCCTGGAAAAATACGTAGAAAACAAAAAATCAAATCCGCACGGACGGAGTCGCGAGCGGAAGCCAGTTAGGTAATAAATGTTTTCAGATCGTAGGGAAGAGAGACGCCGGGCATTAAAATGGTGCGAATGATATTTCAAGTTTTTCTGCATTATCTTAGAATAAAAATCGTTGACAGAAATAAAATCAATTAGTTCGACATAATTTTCCATATAATTTTTGCTTTTGCAAAGATAACTAGAATATTTTGCTGCGTGTGAGCTTGGGCAGGATGATTTTGTCAATTACAGTAAAATTGTAATTCGACACAATTGTTTTTGATTCTGTTTGTTTTTAATTAATAAAAATGTGCCTGTTTTTGGGTTTAGACTAATTAAATTTGACATTTTCAATAAGCAAGTGGGCAAGTGATAAGTTTCAATTTCAATGTTTTAATATTTACATTTGGCAAGAAAACATTTAAGTAACTAATACTAAGATAAAAAAAAACAATAACGCCCAAAAAACCTATGTGTTTTGTAGCTAACTATTTCCATTATTTCAGCCTTCAAACGGAACATCCCCATCGAAAACAATCAATCCTTTCAAAAGTTAGGATGCCTAAGACAGACATACAATTTGATTTAATTTTTCATTTTGTAAACAATTATTGAATACTATAATTCAATTTCATAAACATTATTAGCCTTTAGCTTAGGGATTTTTTCCTATTACTGTAGAAAAATCGTGGTTCCTAGGCAGATTGAAGGATTTTGGTGTGTTTTTTTATTTGAAAGTAGACGTGATCGAGATGGTTCTTAGAGATATAGTTTTTGGAAACCAGTCTAGGCATTCAAGGTCAGCAGCTCATTTACAGCTCATTTGTAATCGTCAGAGTAGACATCAGACACACTATGGGTATTTATTTCACATTTGTACGTATGTAAGACCTAACAGTTAAAGCACTAACGAATGCTGGTATAACTGAGCTGATCTGTTGGTGGAGCACGAAGATAGTAAACATGATACTGGAACTCCTACTGGGAAAACTATTGAGCTTGGATTCATTAGATTAGTCTTAACTGGCTCTGTTGATATTTTTTTAACATTATTGAGGTGATAGCTTAAAAATTTACGGTGTCATGTTTCATAATATTTTGCAATTCATCTAAAACACATCAAAAAAAGAATTTTTGTAAGTTTGACATGTCTGTGTATGTGTGTGTCTGCTTAAAGCGTGATAACCGCCAGACCGATTTTGATGTAGATTTTTTTGTTCGAAAGCTGACATGATAATTATTGTTCTTAGCAACATTTCATACAGGTTTTGACGAGGATTACTTAAAATTTGTAAATTTAAGATTGTTTTATTAATGCCGTAAGTCAGGAAATGACAATTATTAGATCCTTACGTATGAAATTGGCGTTTTGTCGTACATTTCAATTACAAACTCCTCTCTGGTTAAGAATTTCAAATTCTTTGTACCGCTATTTCTACTTGTGACAGTGTGCCGTAAACCATACTTTGTTACTTTCTGTTTGACGTAACGCTCGCTGACCGCATTCGTAAAAGTGAGATCCGACAAAGAGTGGTATTGAAAGAAAGTGTTGGTATTAAAATGAAAAAGGGCATACTCCGCTGGTTCGATCATCAAGAATAACAGATGAAAGATTGACAAAGCAGATATACAATGCGAATGTTGATGAATGTAGATAGCTCGGAGTATCCGAGGATGGTGTCAAGAGTCTCCAAAACTAGTGTGTTTGTATAAAAGGGTATTGAATGAAAAGGAAGCCCGACAGATTTGTCACGGTCGTGAAGTTTGGCACTCGATACTTACTGCCCACCCCGTAAGGATCATGGCGTGAAGATATATGCGTATGTATATATGTGTGTCGCTCAGTTTGCAAGATGGAAAACTTGAAGTTGGCACTGGGGCACCAGTGCTTCGAAACCGACTTGAAGGGTAACGTATATTTATGGCGGTCGTGCCTCATATAAAACATATTCCGCCTTATTCCAAAACGAGGTCTAAAAATAGTACCGAGTTTAGTACCAGGTTTAAACCATGAACTATTAAAAACGTTATTACAAAACGAGGTTTGACGTTTGTCCTTGGACTATCTATGGTACTAAAGTTAGACCCCTGCGGCCCCTAGTTTAACTTCGGTACTAGGACTGTTGATATTTTTTTAAATATCGGATTTTCGATATATCGATATTTTTAAATATATCAATATCGGAGTTCGATATATCGAAAAAAATATCGATATTTCGATATATCGGCTTTATTTAAAAAAAAATCGTAAGTCAGCTCAAAAATGATTACACAATTT
>NJDD01000186.1:112460-123962 GCA_002245505.1 Calephelis nemesis
TATTTATGGCAAGACTAGGTATAATATTAATAGGATCGACACCAAATTTAACATAAACATAGATAAATACTATATCTAAAAGATAAGTGTTTCAGTTTTAATACTTTTTTTCAAATTACTTTTATAGTGTCAAAAATAGTGATTTGTCGCTTAAGACATTTACTTTAGATTGCAATATTTCATAGTAATCATGGAACGGGGGAGTGCGGCGATTGGCTCTTCTGGCTGATTAAGTATGTGGCCTTAAGTGGGTCGTCACATCAGCATAGATAAGGATTAATTATGTACCGGAATAACTAATTTGGTGTCTTTAACATGCATAATTATTTTGTAATTACAAGAATTATCGTGTTTTTTTTAATTATTTAACTCGCCTGTGGAGTATTTTAGTAAAGTTAAGAGTCCTGTTAAGATAAGTGTCTGCTTTTTCCGAGAAAGCAGACGGATAAAATGGGGTTATCAATACTTATAAAAAAGATAACAGCTGACACTCGATACTCTCTGCTTACCCCGTTATATCGTTTAGCAGGGATTATTATTCACAAGACGTCTTAAGTTAAAAATCTAAAATTAAAGAAACCTAACTTACTTCTTATTACATCAGCCTACCTACCACTACCTATCTACCAGTGAAAGTCCCGTCAACATAATTTTCAGAGTTTACCCAGAAAAACAGACAGAAAATTGTAAAAAATACTCTCTGCTTACCCCGTTATATCGTTTAGCAGAGATTATTATTCACAAGACGTCTTAAGTTTCAATTTACTTGCGTTAATAAAAGACGTTAGTGTTTTTGCCTATTACATGATAACACCAAAGAAACCCTTTGGGTCAAAGCCCACCTCTCATCAAACCCTAACACAAATTCACAAAATACCTCACTGTACCGTAGCGGCCAATCTCTGCGACGAATAGCTCTTTCCGCCCGGGGTTTAATGTCTTCTATCTACCTATCTATTCTATTAACTAAAATGCAGCACCAACTTGAGTTAAGGTTTCTTTAGAGACAGCAGTTATTGATGAACTTATAGTAAACAGTCCAATCTATTTGAATAATGCTCTTTCCGCCCGGGGTTTAATGTCTTCTTTTATCTACCTATCTAGTAACTAGAATGCAGCACCAACTTGAGATATTTTTAATATAAATTTTACAAACAATACAATCTATTATTTCACCGTTAGTAGTCTTGCGATTATAATGTTAGTCCAGCACTGAAATTATTTTTCGTATTGTTACAGCTTCCCGACCCGAAACATCTTCGCGGTGGAGTTACTTTTGTAAAAGACATCCCGAAAAACGCCTGCGGAAAAATATTGCGCAAGAAACTTCGAGAAATGTCGAACCACCAGAGCAAATTGTAATGCAGCAACTGACGCTAATCATTTTCAGGCTACAGATCTTGTGAAGAGCCCGACCGTTGTAATTTTATAATCGTTCGTTCTTCACTTTCCTATGATACATATTTTGGCTAACATTACTTATATTATCTCTTATTTGTGTTCTTTATTAAAGACTAGAAATTATTGTAAAATAGTTTATCATTTTATGAGAAAACATTTTTGTGGTACTATATTTTGCACCATTGACTTCGTTTGGCTAGAATTCAAATGAATAAACTAAAATTTAAAAGCCCGAACTCACTTCTTATTACATCAGTTACCTTGCCAAAGTCCTGCCAACATAATTTTCAGAGCTTAGCCGGAACATACAGACAGACAAAAAAAAATTGATATATACCGTACATATATAAACGCATGTAGTAAAAAGCGGTCGACATAACACTGCTATTTTTCCGCAGAAGCATTTGGTACATAACACAATAGTATTAAGAGCGGCCAACCCGGCTTCTTCTTCATACAACTCGCCAGTTAAGTAAACGATCTGCACGCCTACGAGATTATAGCGGGAAAACTCTGCTACGTGCTATGAACTACGAATACTGTTTTTGACAGTGCGAACTATATGGTCTCGTATTGGCAACATTTAACATGAAATGTTTTTGTGGGATTTCATTTATTTTTGTAGGTTGCTTTTGATATTATTATACGAGTATTTTTACTGTCGCTCATTTTTACCTTCTTTTTTTGGGGTATATTTCTTGTGCATCTGAGATGCCTTTTTTATAGCCCATTCTCTATCTTTACCTTTATTTTTCGTTGGCTTACTGTTTACAATAAGCGATAGCTCAGGGCGATACTTCGCTATTAGGCGGTTATATTCAACTATCGCAGTTTGTTGTGCCTTAATACCACTGAAGTCTGTAATTATAAGGTGAACACCTTGCAAACGAGTCATTTTAGAGAGAGCTACATAAGCCTGCCCACAACAGTATGTGGATAAGCCTTGTTCGAGCCAAACGACTACCAAAATTTTGTTATCAATTTTACTTCTGCGTTTCGCAGTTAATCTTTTGTAATTAGGCTTTTAAGCTCTCTGTCTTATGCTTTGCACCGACTTACATTACATCAATCGTTTAAATAAAATCCCGTGCTCCCAGACCTTTTAATCTATCAAATTCCAGGTCAAATACCCACTAGACAGTATCTATTTCAGATTCAGACCCTTAGCATCAAATTTTTCTATTTTTTTTAGCCCCCTCAACATGATCCCATTATAAACAGAATTCTTCTGCGTGTTGTAATTTTTGAGATACGGGCTTAGGGGGGTAAAAATGAGGCGGTAAAAATAGTTCAAATTTTTGTTATACTATAATTTAGCCCTCTAATATAACACCCCAAACCAAATTCTTCGACGTGACGTTATTTCTGAGATACAGGGGTGAGGAAGGAAAACTTAGGAGGGGTTTTCGGATTTTTTTCGTACACACTGCAGCACTTTTTATACGGCGCTAAAAGATTTACCCCTCCGCGGCCGCATTCAAACTCTCAAACAGACAAAAGTCTCAAACAGACTTTCACCCCCTAATTTAAGGGGTTGGGGGTTAAAAGTTCCAAGTTTTAGGATTTTTTTGTTGTTTGAGTACTAACACTAGCTTACATACCAAATTTCTGCTTTCTAAGACTTCAGGAAGTACCTTAAGAATTTTGCTGATCATCAATCAGTCAGTGAGTGAGTGAGTGACGAAATCGGGGTATTTTAGAAATCAATAAAATCTAAAGTATAAGAGCAATTGAAACTTTAGAAGTTTATTAAATCTACCACAGACATCATATCCCTCAATTTTTGTTTGTCTGGTATAATCCAAACTCAAGTTTCATAACTTGAGTTTTAGTTGAGGTTCAAAAATACGACGAACCGCTTTGAGAAAAGGTAGGTAAGTACCCCTGCACTTGCGCTTCGCTTGGCTAGTCTTGGCGGGGGCACTCCGTGCCCCCAGTTAATATGGTACTGGTCTGATTTATACCTGATTTATTTAAAAATAAGCACACTTTTTGTTTTTTAAGTGCATATTTGCACTAGGCATTTATTATTAGTGTGTGGTCTACTAATAAATGCCTAGTGCAAATATGCACTTAAAAAACAAAATGTGTGCTCATTTTTAAATAAATCAGGTACACCTATTTTATGATCATCAAAAGTTAGGTGGGTAAAACCAATGTTTACCTACAACGGAAAAAGGGGGTTGTAAGTTTAACGTGTATGTGTGAGTGTCTCTGTAACACTGAACATCTGTAATATTGAACAGAATGCGATGTGATTTTCTCGTTTTGCAAGCTCACGTAATGTAGATAGTTCGTAAAGAAAGAAAAGAAAAGAATAAAAAATTATTTGCGGAATATGAGTGTTACAAAGATGTTACAAAATTATTTAAGCGTTTCAACATATTCTACCAACTTGTGGTGTGCAAATATTTTAGTAGGTTTTAATCAAATTACTAATTTTAATTATTTAGTTACAATCTACAACAGACTGTATTCTGTATTTATTACATGATTATTTATTAATACAAACAATTTTTAAAATGTAAATTAATTTATCCCTATCTGCCGTAAACTACCACCGTTTCAAAACAAACTCCCCGGCAACCAATCATATTAGAAATACTTTATTATTTATTCTTGTCTACAAGAAAATCTTTAACACTGTAATATATTTTCTCTAAAAGTAAGTTGAATACCTTTTTTCGAAATTTATTTATTGGAAGTGATTTAAGATTATCAGGAATTTGGTTGTATATACGAATGGACATGCAATACACATTATTTTTGTAAATGTTGAGTTTTTTGTTAGGCACGTGTAGTTTTTCACTATTTCTAAAATGTGACAAACCTAGCACTTCAGCATTCGTATGAAACAAATGATGATGTTTTTTTTTACAAATACACATACAGCTAATATATATAAACAAGGCAAAACTAATATTTTAAGTGACTTAAAAAGTGGCTTGCATGAATGTAATTGATTGACACTACATATCGCACGTATACACTTCTTCTGAACTCTAAAAAGTCTAGTTAATTCTACAAAATTCCCCCAAATAAGAATACCATATTGCAAAATGGAAGAAACATACCCGTGATAAGCTAACAGAGATGCCTTTACTCCTGACACTTCTCTAATTCTTCTCAACACATATACAAACCTATCGATTTTATTGCAAAGTAAATCCTTATGCGATTTCCAGTTACAAAATTTATCGATTAGAATCTCAATAGTAGCATTATTTAAAATAACATTTCATTTTTTAGTATCTCTACAATGTGTTTGAAATGATTAAATTATTAACTACATTACATGAAAAAATATAAAAGAAAACAATAAGTCTGACTAAAAATAATACGGGGCTACCTCGGAATCATGACTTTTCTTTTAAAAAAACGAACGATGAAAATTGGTTTTCTATCGGCCAAGTAATCGCGTAATAAAAATACAAAAAAATATAAAATATACAATCGAATCCTCTATATAATCTATATCTCAATCGAAAACCGTCTACCTTTTTAGAATCAACAGTCCTTCTCATTCAAAGAAAAGAAAAAGAAGTTAAATAACCTATTATCCGTGCGAAGTTTTGTAGTTCATTTCAAATTCACGCATATACTTTAAACATTGATAACATTTAAAAACTGATGTCTTGAATAATGAGGTAATACGGTCTGCGTTTTTAGTTTATAATTGTACTGTTCCTGTTATTAGTTGCAAAAGACTGCTTGTGTAATTAGTTTGTGATCAATAAACTCCACAAAATGATCAAAAATCCTAAATACTTGTACGGTGATGATGATATTGCCCTCCCTTATCACCTGAATGTCGGACAGCATATGGTGGATGCTATGAAAAAATTTGGAAATAAAGTGGCTTTGGTATGTAAAATCTTTTGTAGTATAGATCGTTTGTAATCTCCCGTGTTGATCCGAGCTCCTTTGCAGAATAGACTATCTATCTTCCTACTAGGCAGCTTGTTAAGCGCGAGCATAGATTTAGTAGTAGAGTTTCGCAGCGACTCACCCGGATTGGTACCACCGCCTTACCTATTCTTGCCGCCATAACGTTAATGCTTACCATTGACGTGTTCCGGCTAGGAGGGTAAGGTAGGCGGTAAACTCACATTTGCTCTAGGCCTAACATCCCGGCCTCAGGTTGGCAACGTACCATGACCACATTTATCTCTAGGCGGCGTGAATTCCTTACCATCAGGAAATCCGTCTGCTTGTTTGCCTTACAATATCATAAAAAAAACAACTAGGGATAAGCACACAATAATGCAAGGTGTGCACGCAAGAAAACTTCTCTTTGAAATAGATTATGCAACGCTCCATACAGCCTCTTATCTGCACTCGTTCTCTTTTCTACATATACAGTTTACCTTCCATTCCTGTTAATTGCAAAACCAAGATGTACGCTTTCATTCAGTTGTTCCAGCACTACATCACCTAGTAAAACTAACTTCAGTTTAGGTTCGTCTCTTTCAAACACCATTGCTTTAGTTTTCTTCTCATTTAAATGCAAACCTCTTACTTTGCAATCACCTTCCATAACTGTGATGAGATTTCGCAGCTGAAATATAGAGCCCAAAAGTACAGCATCACCTGCATAAAGCAGGCTGTCCACCACTTAGTCACCCATACGCATTCCCACGTTCCTTGATCTTAACCTTTGAAGTAATTTGTCCAAATAAAAGATGAACAAACTTATTGACAACACACAACCCTGGTTGACGCCAATGTCATCATCAAACCAAGCCTTGTTCCCTCCCATCAACACACACACATGATTTATAATCTAAATACATAATATAGCAGAGACACGTTATCCCATAATTTATATATTGAACCCGAGATCAAATGTATTCAACACCGATAATAGACCACTAGACTACAAAGCTAATTTAGTTGGATTTTAAGTATCTTCAAGCCTATATCCCCGAAGAGGTACGAACCAGGGCGCCCGCGACTAGCTGAAGACACTAAATCCCACAATGCCCTTGCAACCTTTTTTTTATTAGAAAATTGAAAAATCCCATTTTTCTTTTTGTTACCCGGTCCGGAATCCGACCCTGGGACCTCATACAGTCAAGTCCGACAACTAAACCGCTAGACCACAAAGGCGATGGTTGGATTTTATTTGTAGGAATATAGTCTGGCAAAATACTTAGACTCCTAAGTTATTATGAAAGCGAATTGTCGATACCCTTTATTTTTGTCATTGTGTATTTTTAATCAATGGTAAATATTTTTTGTATGCAATGAAAATGTCTCTAGATTAATGGTATGAATGGAGAGAAGTTAACATACAAAGAGATAGTGGAAGATACGATGCATCTCTCACTCTCTCTCCGTAGTCTTGGCGTTAGGAGAGGAGACACAGTGGCGATATGCTCCGAGAATAGATTTGAGTTCTGGAGCTCTGTGTTCGGGATAGCCTGCACTGGTGCTACCGTTACTACTGCTAATGCTGTGTACACGAAAGGTAAATTTTTTTGTCATGATGATAGTAGCCAAATATATGTTAAGCAAAGATATGGGTTTCTGTGGTTTTTGTGTTTCTAGGTCTGATAATTTTTTAAATTTATTCTAGTATATATTTAAGTATTTCTGTGTATTTTCATATCACACGCATATCATTTGCTTATTTCAGGCTTACATTTTTTTGTGGATTGTCACATTTATTTGATACTAGCCGACCAGGCGAACTTCGTATAGCTAACATTACACGCCAATAAAAAATCGGTAAGAATAAAACCAAAGTGTAATTTTTCATACATTCAATTTACACCCAAACAGATGCAAGCGGCACTTAAAAATCTATACCCCAATTATTATTTTTTGATAACCCGTTAGCGGTGATTCTCAACTAATAAAAGTGCAAATCACTTTTAAAAGTTTCCAAATTTATACAATTGGTTTCCATTTGAACTTTAATTTAAAAGGGACAGGGAACAAAAATGGTGTTGCTTGATTATTCGCGGGCAACAAATATATCTTTGTTACTAGAAAAATTAAAATACTATGGTTTAAACGAAGACGGCACAACTAGTCGTTCTTTTTGTGTGATATGTGTACCCCAAGGCTCTATCTTAGGACCTTTTTGTCGTGCAAAAACGTTAGTTCTAAATCCCATTAAATATATAATTATTATCGATACACAATACCAGGTTGATAATAACAGCACATTGCTGCACCCTGCTTTTATAGTATGCTTATATATCTTTCATTCTTTTAGTAAATTCTTTTTTTTTTATTTGATATGTTTCTTATATAGTATTTTTATGTACATTTTCTTTTCTCTTCATTGTAATGTGTGTAGTGAATGCGTGTGTTTATACATGTTTTCTTTATTTCTATTTGGTAAATATACCGTTTTTGCTAAGTTTATTTTGGTTATTATTGTGATTATATTAAGAATTATTTTTAGATGAACTCGAACATGTTCTGGGCATATCTAAACCAAAAGCTATCATTTGTTCACCGACGAGCTACAAACTCCATGAAAAAACTTTACAATCTCTACCATATCTAAAAATAATAATCATTTATGGGATAGACAGACAACCTAACACTATATTGTATGAGGATTTGGTTAATCCCAAGGTGAAGGTTACGGTGGACAATTTCAGAGCAGTGGATGTACAGGGACAGACAGACACACTTTTTATTCTATATTCATCTGGAACAACGGGGTTGCCGAAAGGAGTAATGTTGACACATTTGAATGTTTTGACTGTGTGCAATTAGTAAGTATTTGACGTTTTATTATTTTTATCTTATATTGCGTAAGTAAGTACTGGTACTTAATGTACCTGGAAATTATTATATGGAATATTTGATAGAAAACTAATTAGAATAAGTTTCAGGAGTGCTTCTAAATCTATCGAGTTTGAACTAAAAGCCTAAAACTTTTTATAATTATTTTATTTTTATCTACAAAACTTACTAGATGAATTTTTGTCACTAGCTTTGTCAATCTTTTTAATACTCGTAATACAAACACGTATCATTTACTCTCTTTCATCTGATAATTTCCTAGTCATAGCATTAGGTTCCACAAAGAGATAAGAAGTGTCTTCGTTATCTCACGGTAGAGGACTGCCACACTTTAAGTGACGAGCGTCACACTTTATGCTTTGAAGCAATGTTCGAAGATAAAACTCATCGGCTATCAAACCTAATAATTTTTATAGCTTTTCGTATGACTTTTAATTGTAGCCAGACAACTAAGTTTTTAGTTCGACGAATACTATTAAATTATAAAATATAACGGTATACTTACTATTTATTATCCATTTCTATATCTTTATATATATAATTCTTATATTCGTGTGTTTGTCACTGAATTCCTTCCTGACGACTGGACCATTCTTGGTGAAACTCTTTGTGTGTGTTCAAGGGAAGTCGAGAATGGCTTAGATTCACTATTTGGTCTCCTGAAAAACGTTTTTTTAATTATTTTTTTTAATAAGTAGTTGTTGATTTAGGAATGTTTCAAATTGGATCCGATAGACTGCGCTACTGTCGAAGCATTAATGTCAAGCGATACGAAGTTTGCTTGGTCAGCTAGTAATGTATAAAAATGAATCCTCATTTCGAGTAGTAGTTGAAAAGAAGTTCGCCGGATCGGCTAGTTAATTATAATTATGTGCTCAGACAAAAAATTACAAGAAATCGCTTGCTAAATGGATTTTGAAACAATACATTTTGCTCTTAAATAAAACTAATAACAGCATAAATGTTTTTTTATTAATAAATACTTAAATGTCGTTGTACGCATAGGTATATTTAAAGATTGATTAAAGAAGTCTTGATTCAAGTATCTTTTGACGGCTATGTAGGATATAAAAGTGGGTAGGCTAAAAGTAAATAACACTATAAAACTGTTTTAGGAAATGACAAACCCCCTTAGAGCTCTTACACATGAACGACATGTCACCAACATCGACGACTGCAGTTACCTATGTCGTTGGTGATATGCCGCTCGTGTGTAAGAGCACTTACTAAAGAAAACTTACGCTCTCGTTGATCTGGTGTGTAACTTCATTTTTTGTTAGCAAAAGCGAATTTACACCCTAGATCAACGGGCACGTAAGTTTTATTATTAAAGGGACTAGTTTATAATATTTATTTATTTATCTTCACGCCAAGTCCCTTACTTTAAATGCATAGTGCCAAAATCATGATCCTTGCAGACCTGCCTGGCTTCCTCCACATTCATTACTGTTTTCATATAAACACCCCGGTTTCGGAGACTCTTTACATCACCCAGGGATAGTATCCAATCAATTTCTTCTTCTTCTTCTTCTTTTATGGCTTTTGCAACTACCGTGAGTAGTTTGATTTCGCCAATGTCTACGTGTTGGATAAAGCACTGTACAATAAATAGTTACCGAAGAGAACGAGTGTTCGGTTTTTATTGAGATCGTCATTTATCCAATCAATTTATTCATGGAATGTCAAACTTGATCAAGGTTAAAAAAATATTTGTTTATGGTAGAATTTTTTTTGACATGATGTTTGTAATTATTACAGTACTACTATTTAAGTTATGCGCTTCAGCTTTACACCTTTAAGCTTTATACTTTTATTTTTAAATTGGCTGAGCGAAATGATTAATTATGTAATAACAACTCTTCTTTAAAAAAATGATCTTTAAAATACATTCGGATTTACGAAGCTTGACGGATATAGCCGAAGCGCATAATTTAAATGGTACTACTGTACACGTTTTCTTAATAGTAATGGATACGACGGACTATTTCGAAGTCTCGTTCAGGCATCATCGATGATAGGATTACAAAAACCAGGCGATAGTAGTTCAATTTGCATAATCTCTAAACTTAACTACCCATTTCACTTACACGCTTAGTTCGAGTACACTGGACCCAGAAAAGACAACCCTCTACATAACTCCATGGTTCCATTCGATGGGATTAATGGGTGTTCTGAAAAGTTTCACCCACGGGATGACCAGCGTGTACCTGGTAAAATTTGATCCTGATTTCTATTTGAAGACTGTGGAGACATACAAGGTATGAAGGTACAATTTTTACTTTATTTTTGACTTTTTAAAGATAGCATAAAATTCACCTTAGACAGGATTTTAACCAACCTTTCGTATCTCACTGACGATTGCTCAAATCATTTGTATGCTTGCAAGGATTTTACTTCTATGGTAAAATATTTAAGTCCTTTCTTATCGATTACATCGATATCGACACAGTTCTGCGAGGATATAATATTATAAATAAATCGAGTTTATCTGAAATTCACATGTTGTGGTGGCCATAACTTTCGATTCTCTTAAGATATTTTAGTTTTAACATTTTTTTATTATACTTACTTTCTTGTAGATTAAGATGAATTTTCACAATATACAAAGTGAAAATGTTAAATATCCTTACATCTTTTTTAAGATTTGTGTTGTTGAAATTGTTGAAAGTCTAACATAAGCTTGAGAAAAGTACTAAAATTAAAATATTTTTAAATTGTGAGAAGGTAAAACTTTATTATATACATATATTTTTTATAAAATGACAACTGTAGATTATAAAGGCATTCTTAAAAGAATTAGCATTGCACAATGGTACAATACCCAGCATAGAAAATAATGTTGGGGTCAAATTTAGTCATATACGAAACTAAAAGCCAAAGACATAATGCTTAAATAGTCAAATGACTTGTTTAAAAATTCAGTTCTAAAGTTTGTCTCGTACTTAAAATCTAACAAACAAACCGGTACAATTATATAATACTACAGTAGTTTATGAAACAATTTCTTCTAAAATATAAATGTGCAATAACAGCCAAGTTCAACATTTAACAAATATACTTTGTTCGACTCTAACAACAAACGATAAGATGTATAGAAACTATCTAAGTACAAAAATTTTGAGATCTATTTAAGCGTCAAGTTTCGCTTAAAAAAATTTAAAACTTGAAACAATGAGACTCAAGTTTTATAACTGAATTTTGCCAGTTTTTACCTATAAATAAAACTTCATAAACATAAATAAGATATTACTTAAACCTGACCGTATAAGTGCAGGACCGATAAATAGAAAGGTTGCTGACGATTGACGTTGACAAATTACGCGTTGGGCTTAATAG
>NJDD01000186.1:123992-188015 GCA_002245505.1 Calephelis nemesis
GCAAGGTGGACTATTATATTATGTACTTATACAAAGAAGCAAATGAAAAAACTGAAAATGATTTGTATTTTTGTAGCAAATAATATTATAGTTAAGTTTAAAGAGAGCAAACTAGCACGCAACTTATAATGGTAAGGGCTGACCGAAGCTTATGGATGCCATAGATGTTGTAGGGGTGTCAAGATGCCTGGATTTTAGACCAGTTGTTCAAGTCTACCGGACACAGTACCCACCGGCAGTAAATAAAAAGAAAATATTGTCAGTGTGACAACAGGCATAGGTTAGGTAGTGGATCCTGTTAAGTTTGTGCCTTGGAAGCCACTTGTAAGAGAAATTGGAAAAAAATAAGAAATAATATTCGTTAACTATTACAGGCTTAATTAAGAAGGGTGTTGATGTTGTTTGACACTATTTTGTAGAGTAGCCGGCTCTTGTATACATACAAAAATAATCTTTACTCTATGCCAGTCGCTATACTGCTAGAGTGCAGTGTAGCGGTATGTAGCACCAGTAAATATAAATATACTTTGTATATAAAATATCATCGAAAAAAGTAATAGATTCCTATCAAAACACAAATATCAAATTATAGTCTATATATGTTATATCATAGCTTTTTATCAACATTTCCTCAGTAAGTTATTCACAACAGACTGATTGACGTTTTCCAAGACAACTCCAAGAGACGCAAAACGTCATTGTCTGAGACGCTTGACAACTGCGATGGCTAAACCTTTACTATAAAATCACACTTACACAAGATAATGCAACTTTCAACTTGGCTTGAAAACAACCGCGTGACTAGATCGTTATAAATAATTATGTTATTTAGGTAGACCAAATAGTAATAGCACCACCAGTTCTGGTAGCAGTATCCAAGTGCCCGGCCACATACGACGTCAGTTCTGTCACTTTTGCTCAATCTGGTGGAGCACCTCTTAAAGATGACACCATCCAGGAGGTTAAGAAAAAGTAAGTTATCATTTTTTGTTAATGAATAGAAGTGTTTATGTTGCTGTCATTAGCAATGAATATTAAAGACCATAATGCACAGTACAAAAAAGTATCTTCACGCCTATATCCTCAAAGGGGTAGGCAAATGCACAAGCAGGGCGGGCACCCACGACTAGCCGAAGACACTTAGTCTCACAATGTTATAGGCGGCAAGCCTATCGCCTACCGGGCACATATGCAATACCGAGCAACATTTTTTTTATAAGAAAATTGGAAATACTACATTTTCTTATTTATTTATTTTACACTTTATTGCACACGTAATATAGAGTTGACAGTGAGAAAATACAAATATAAATATTGTACAAAAGGCGAGCTTATCTTTTGCAAGAGATATCTTATAGCTAACCTAAGATAGAGAAAAACGATACAAAATAAAAAGCGATAGGTAGACAGTGTACAACCTTAAGATTAAAGAGTTAAAAAAAACTTAATTAAAATTATAAACTATTCTACATAAATACTTACTTAATACTAATATTATTAATAAAAAAGGTACCAAAAAACACGGATATAAATGTTATACCTACTAATATTTCAACTCTAACAATAAGTGCTACCATTAAGGACTAGAGGAGTAAAACAGTTTTAAACGGTTTTTAGATGAGGTTTTGGGATTACTATTTCGAATATCAAGGGGAAGTGAGCCTTAGCCATAGCCTTATAGCATGTACTGTGAAAGAGTGGGAATAAAAGCCGGAGTTATGAGTAGGAAAACGTAAAAGTGCAGCTACGAAAGGACGACAAGGGGACCCGGAGGATGAAGGAAATGGAAACGCTCTTTCAAATATTTTGGAGCATTAGGGTTAAAAATGATATTAAAAAGGAGACACAATAGATGAATATTTCTGCGCTTACGAATGGGAAGCCATTTCAGTTGGACGCGGTACTGCGATACGTGATCGTATTTGCGAATGCCGTAAATAAACCGAATGCAAAGATTTTGCAATCGCTCGAGCTTGTTCAATTGCTGTTTCTTGTTATTGCCCGACCTGGGCCCTAATTAAGTCAAGTTCAACAATTTAGACCATAGAGGCGATGACATACAGTACAAGAATAAAATAACTCGATTAAACAAATAGAAAAAGAAAGATACAGAAAAAGATAGAAAATAAAATGAACAAGAACAGCTATCCAATATGTTGGAACTTGCACTTACTTTCTTTGTAACATCTCACTATTTATTTTATTTTGAAAATCAATTATTAAGTCATAAATTGTGTACAATAAAGAATTAAATAAAAATAAATAAATAAATATTATTAATCTTTGAATAAAATTCACATGTTCAAGTCTAATAACTACGAGTACCTAGCCTCCAACATGAAGCATAACAATGACAAGCACTGAGGCTATGGTGGCTGCAATAGGTACTCTGCCTACCAGACAAACTGCTGAACCACACTTCAATATTACATTAAAAAATAATAAAATGCAACAATAATAAGTCTACAAAATATTTAGAAGTCGCTTAAGTCTAGAAGCGTAACCAAAGACGCCTACTAATAATATATTTAATCTATCATTAAGTCGCAATTTTGTAATTAAATGTTGATTTACGACCGCCTCGTTGGTCGAGTGGCTAGCGTCCACGCCTAACTACACCGATCAACCGCGAGGCTCGGGTTCGACACCCGACGGAAGATTATTTTTTAGGGGGCCTGCATTTCCGGGTCTGGGTGTTTATTAAATTTATTCTGGTATCTATCTAAGTATTTCTATGTGTTAATATCGTTGAGTAACACCCACAACACAAGCATATAATTTGCTTACTTTGGGGTTAGATTCAATTTGTGTAACTTGTCTTGTAACTTGTGATATGTTTTATTTATTTTATTTATTTAATGACGGATTCACCTCTGTGGTCTAGAAGTTCAGTTGTTGGACTTGACTGCATGAGGTCCCGGGTTCTAATCCCGGGTCGGGCAACATATAGAAAATTCGGGTTTTCCGATTTTCTAATTTAAAAAAAATGTTGCTCGGGATAGGATATGTGCCCGGTTGGCGATAGGCTTGCCACCTATCATCACATTGTGGGACAGTATCTTCGGCTAGTCGTGGGTGCCCTGGTTGTGCCTCTGCCTACCCCTTCGGGGATATGGGCCTGTAGATACTAATGACGCATTAAAGGAATATTAAGGTCTCTAGGTGTTAGATTAATCGTGTGTAGACGATTTGCTGTTTTTAATATGTTGTGTACAAACGCTCTGTTCTAATGTAGGAAAAAAACATACGACTTTTTTGCATAATTATTTATAGTTACTTTGTTCTAGTTAAATATTATTATTTCTTTTAGATTCCCAAACTTACGTGCAATATCCCAGGGCTATGGGCTGACAGAAACAACTTTGGGCTTCACCAGGGATACGTATGATAAAATACACCTGGCTAAATCTGGAGGGGTTGGATATATAGCCAACTGTACAACTGTTAAGGTATCAACTCAATTTATTTGTATTAATATATACTAATGATATTAACGCGAAAGTATGTTTTCCTTTTACAACGTAACGGACGATATTATCGTATATTTTTGAAGTAAAACTGCTTTAGAATTGTTGTGATTTCAAAACGGGTGCAACGGAAAAACGACAGGTAAGAGACACAAATATATATTCATCTCACTCTTTTGTCGATTTATTGAAGTTTCACTTCTATCGTTTGTAAATCGCAGACACGTTTTTTTTTATTGTGAATATATTATAAGTAATGACACAACTGTGTAACACAGGTAAATCCAAAGCTTTTGGCACGAGCGTGAGCATTTGCCAGTATTCAAATATATTTAATTTGTATTAAGTATTTTTTATGATATTGAAAGGCAAACAAGCAGCGCTGCCATCCAGAGGCCGCGATATTAGGCCTCGAGCAAAAGTAAAGAGTATACTTACTCTTATCTCTTTATCCTCCCTACCGGAACACGTCAACGGCATGCACTGACGTTAAAGCAAAAGGAATAGATAAGGCGATGTACCACTCCAGGTGAGGTTTGAAACAGACTAGAGTTATGTATAAAAAAATTAATAAATTTTTATCAAGGATGCGCATCTTTTTTTACAATAAACACTTCATCTGTATCTCGAAAATGTATTACATTATTATATTAATTTCAGATTGAAGATGTTGAAACTAGAAAACTTCTAGGTCCTAACAAACCTGGAGAAATTTGTGTGAAAGGGTCAATTGTGATGAAAGGCTATGTGGGTAGAAACAACTCTGATGTATTTGATGATGAAGGCTTCTTCAAAACTGGTGATATCGGATACTATGACGAGGATAAATACTTCTTTATTGTGGATCGACTGAAAGAGCTTATCAAATACAAGGGATACCAGGTAACTCTAGCCAATCCTTAGATAGAGCTTTGCTTTGAGTCGACTCGATTTGTACCAGCCGTTATTTCTGAGTGTTAGAAATTTATGAAATGAAAGTTATACATTAATACAGAGTGCTACAAAAGACCCTTACAAAACCAAAGGAAGCATAAGCACTATGAAGCTTTTGTCAAAAATTAAAAAATATGTTTCTGCAAGATTTTTTTTGCTGGTTCATTAGGCGTAATGTTAACCTAATAAAAAAAAGAAAAATAGGAGGTAGGGAGGCACAACTAGGGCACCCTCAACAAGCCGAAGACACTACGTCCCAGAATGTGATAGGTGGCAAAAGTCCATCGCAATCCGAGCACAACCCCATGCACGCAATCCCATGCAACATTGCTTTTTATTAGAAAATGGAAAATACACATTGTTTCAAAAGAGATTTTTTCCAGCTCACCTAAAAAGGAGCTTATGAAGTAAATGGTAGACTTGCACAATAATTTAAGTAAAAATGTATAATTTTTAACTAGTCAGTATATCAAAACTAAGAAAAAAAAATGATATGAACAAAAAGAAAAAAAGTAAATAAATTATATTAATAAACTATTTTAATTTTGTTTGTTTGTCATGTCTCATTATAATCCATTTTAGGTACCACCAGCTGAAATCGAAGGAGTTCTTCTACAACATTCTAGTGTTCGTGATGCTGGAGTAATAGGAGTTCCACACTCGATAGGAGGAGAGGTGCCCAGAGCATTTATAGTACTGCAGGAGGGAGCCAGACTGAGTGAAAAGGAAATTCAAGCTTACGTTGCCGAAAAGGTAATACTAATATCTCTCAATTTAGAAAAATATGTACTGTAAGTGTGCATATGTTATGAAACTTTGTAGCTTAGATTCTTTTTCCAACATACTCGTACATACATACATACACATTAAATAAAAGCCTATGTCGTTCTCTTAAGGATAGCCTAATACGTAGGCAATTTGTGTATATTTGTCAAAGGGACCTGGACTAAACATTTATGCGTTATATAGATTGTAAGGAAGTGTCCAGAAGAAACAGAGACGTGTTTGAACTTTATTTCCTGTTAATTAATTGCGAGGTTAGATTTTTGCCGAAAAATATTTTTATCGCCTGTGTGTCCTAGCGGTCCGTCGTCCGACCTGACTTCTTGAGATACCGGGTTCGATCCCTGGGAACGAAAAAAAATAGAAATGGTGCATTTTCAATTTTCTATTTAAAATAACGTTGCCCGGAATACGATATATGCCCGGTTAGCGATAGGCTTGCCACCTGTCACATTGTGGGACTTAGTGATTTCGGCTAGTCGTGGTCGCCCTGGCTGTGGCTTTGCCTAAATTTTCGAGGATATATGTGTGAAGATACTTTTTTTATAATACTATTTTTAATACGAGTTTGAGGATTTTGTTTTATCTCTTAATGTAAAGTCCAGTTAAGGGTTTATAAATAAGACATATTATGTAATAAATAGGAAGTTATATATATCAACGATAAATACACGCAGTAACGCAACAATTTTAATTATAGATAGTAAGACTGTCATGTATACCCATTGTAGCCTACTTACTAGTATTGAACTATGCTTTATTTAAATGCATATTTTTGTAATATTATAGTATACTAGCTGACCCGGCAGACGTTGTCCTGCTATTTACTTAATGTGATTTTTAGAAAAAAAATGGAGTTAGTCACCCTCATCGCTTAAGGTTATAAAGAATAGACGTTAGCCGATTTTCAGACCTACTCAATATGCTCGCCATTTCATGAGAATCGGTAAAGTAGTTTCGGAGGAGTACAGGAACAAACATTGTGACATGATAATTTTATATATAAGATTTTTAAAATCAGTTAGGGTCCATGGTCGTGCGAGAACAAAATTGCCTAGACAAACTATAAAAGTTTACAGACAATTTTATTGGAATGTAATTTGGTTTAAGTGTCGATAAACAAATAAATTAAAAAAACCCCCTTGTGCTTCTGTAGTGATGTCACTCCTTACGTCATTTCACTTTGGTTTTGTTCAAATAAATAAATGATTTTCAAAATAAATATTTTTTAGTATTAGTTCGAATTTGATATTTGTTTAATCCGTTTAGTTGATCTTCTCTGCCTACTTCTTATGGGACATGTATGTATGTATGTCTTTAAACATAACTGACCTGTTTTAGTATTTGTATTGGTAATAAAACCAGTTTTAAGTGATTAAAATAAATTTAAAAAAAACATTTAAACATTTTAAACAAAAGTATCTTATTCTATTGGGTTTTTAGACCGTATTATGGTGTGAGTAACTTTTACGGTGTCATGAGACATGTTTTTTTTATGATATAGGAAGGCAAACAAGCAGACAGATTTCCTGATGGTAAGAAATTCACGCCACCTAGAGACACCAAAGGTGGTAATGGTGCGATGGCAACCGGAGGTCGGGACGTTAGGCCTCGAGCAAAAGCAAGTTTACCGGCTACCTTACCCTTCGAACAGGAACACGTCATGACGTTATGGCGGCAGAAATAGGTGAGGCGGTGGTAACAATCCGGGCGAGTCGCTGCGTAACTCTACCACCTAGTCAGATGTCACGGTGTTAGTGACGGTAAGCCTATGCTCGCCTTTAACGAGCTACCTGGCAAGGAAGGCAGATGGTCTATTCTGCAAAGGAGCCCGGACCAACACGGGAAACGATGATAAAAATAATTTCTTTACTCATTTGCCCTGAGTCTTATATCCTGATCAATTTGAGAACATGCTATCATAGCAGCAGACATGTAATAGGGAAAACTAATTAACGGATTAAAAAAAGAAGGAGATGATCAATTCACTGTAGGTATTTTATGACGACACGTTTTCCGAGATGGTCCCATATAAATTTGAACAACATATGATACCTAAGGAGTTTTCGAGTTATATTTATCAACTGTGTTTTGTCTTATGCAGTTTATCTGCGCTAAATTAGCCGGTGTCAATAACCCTTGATAATATTCAAATTTAAATAATTATTGTAAAACATTTGTCTTACGATAGTTATTTAAATTTATTTTATATTTAGTATTTTAATGTGGAATACATATTATTTAGTAAAAACCGGTATCTTGTTCAGATGAGAGATTTATTTGTAGTAGAAAACAAGTACGTAGACTAATTTCCATCAGGAAGAAAAAGAATGAGAAACACACGTCGCCCATTTTTCCTTATGGTATGATGATGTATGATGATGTATATGATGCCTCGATCGTAGATACTTTAAATTTTACCTAATTTGTAAATCTACCGGCTGCCTAATCTTCTTGACCAAAACATCATCAAACACTGTTTTTATGGTGACAGGAGTTGGAGAGGAATAGGTATGTTGCTATACTCTATTTTTTTAACAAACGAGTACTAAAAAAATGTTTTCCCCCGTGTTGGTCCGGGCTCCTTTGTAGAATAGACCATCTGCCTTGCCAGGCAGCTCGTAAAAAGTGAGCATTGGCTCACCGTCACCAACACCGCGACATCTGACTAGTTGGTAAAAATTAGCAGTGACTCGCTCGGATTGGTACCACCGCCTTACCTATTTCTGTCGCCATAACGACATGAAGTGTTCCGGAGGGTAAGGTAGCCGGTAACCTTACTTTTGCTCGAGGCCTAATATCCCGGCATCAGGTTGGCAACGCACCATTACCACTTTTGGTGTCTCTAGGTGGCATGAATTTCTTACCATCAGGAAATCCGTCTGCTTGTTTGGGTTCTAATATCATAAAAATAAAAAATAAGACCTTACGGCATTTAAAAGTAAGTCGCAGTTTGAGGTAGAGAAGATTTTTTAGATACACTTATACGTACGCATATGTACACATTTTCAAGCCAAATGTCTTATGAGATTGGCAGAAAGTATCGAGAGCCAAGTCACATGATAATTTACAGACTGCCAAGCTTCTTCCATATTATTTCTCTTGTCATACATACACGTCGGTTTTAGAGACTTTTGAAACCACCCTTGCATAATACTCGAGCGATTTGATCATAAAATATTAATCTAGTTGTCTCCGGATACCTACATCCTTCCACGTTTGCATTCTACATCTGTTTTGTCAATATTTCATTAATCTTCTGCCATTGTTTCCACTTTCCTGAATCAACGACATCGGTATGGTTTTACGTAGTAGTCAAATGACACTACTGATTTCGAAGTAAAGATGCAGTGCTGTAATGAAATTTTAATATTTACAGCTGTCCAACCCTAAACATCTTCGAGGTGGAGTTCTATTCGTGGAAGAGATCCCGAGAAACGCTAGTGGAAAAATATTGCGGAGGAAACTTCAGGAAATGTCGAAACAACAGAGCAAACTGTAACCCTGTACAAGACCATAATCTTTTTTAGATAGAGATCCCTGAAGAACCAGACTGTTGAAATTTGTTGGAGTTTAGTATAACACGTTTTCATATGTGTTACTAGTCTTAGCTCTATTAAGGATTTTTAGCTTTATACGTATTCTACATTCAAGGCTGGAAAGATTTTTAGTTTTTACAAAAATCCTTCCATTTTTAAAAACAGCAAGAGTTACTCTTGAAATATTTGCGGAAGGCCAAAATTCATACAAAAGAAGATATTGAAATATTTAAACTAGCTTACGCTCTTAAATTATTTTTGTTTTTTTTCTGTTTTTGCCCGCGGGCAAGTCTGCAAATATATCCGCTGGACCTCTCTAGTATAACAGGACAAGTCTGCCAGGCTACCTGTGTCGTCCTTAGTTCGTTTTTTTTATCATCCCCCTCCAGTTTAACATCACTAAAATATAACATCGATTGGCGCGAAAATGAGAAATTACCCAAAGAGTATGTATGTAAACACAATAAAATTAGCGATGTTAAAAATGACCTAGCTCTTTAAAATTTTTGTTGTTTTATTAATTTTATCCTGTCGGGGAAAGGCAAAGGATCTGAGTCCATACAGCCACGTCTTCCGTATAATAAATCTTTTTCCTGTTAAATATTTTCAATTCTTGTCTTCCGTTCTTATTTCTTATACATTCATTAGTCACATGTCTTCCGTATTAATTATTCTTATACAGTCGTTAGTCACTATTTACAAAGTCACGTCTGGGTCTTGAGTAAAGCTTGGTCACTTTAGACAAGGTCACTTTGGGAGATTTAGTGGCAGCGAGGAAATTCACGATACACTAATTTCTTCATGATTATTTCATTTGTGCACTTTCACTGAACAAAATTTAACTAATTCCCACCTAAATTATTTTCCCACCTAATTTCACTCATAATTTACACTAAACTCAATAATTATGAAAAAAATACGACCATCTTCATTCTCGATGGCGCCAAAACTCCTTGTATTTATTTTGTTGTAAGTTATCAAAACGACATCATTATAAAGAGTTCATTCATTCATTCATTCATGCGAACCTTGCCAATTAGTCAATCAATCAAACTTGCAACCAGTTTGCATAGTTTATCGCAAATACATTAACAACGACCAGACATCGTTGACACTGACTGATGCGTGATGATGATATTTTTCAAAACCGTTTCTCACAAATGTGTTTAAAAAAACACATGCCTATTAACTTCAAATAAATAACCTAATTTCAACTTTCCAAGAAACTATGGTATCAAATAAGTAATTAATCTTTTCAACATAACTGTAAAACTACATTTAAATGGCGCTTGTCTGACCTCAAAGGAGTTGTTTCGCTCTATAAAGAAACCTGACATCTAAAAGGTATAGTATATAGTATTTTTTATAATTTTTAACTAAGGAAATATACTAGTAAAAGGTTTTAAATATTTTCGTGATATTGGAAAACAAACAAGCAAACGGATTTCCTGATGGAAGAATTCACGCCGCCTAGAGATAGTAAAGGTGGTAATGATGCGTTGCCAAACTTAAACCGGGATATTAGGCTTCGAGCAAAATTAAGTTATCGGCTACCTTATCCTGAGAACCGGAAAACGCCAACAGCGAGCGCTAAGTTATGGCGGCAGGAATAAGTAAGGCGGTGGTACCAATATTTAAAACTATGATTCAGCAGCCATTTCAAAATAAATTCATCAAATCCTTGTTATCAAGGTGTCGTCGTTAGAGATAACATAAACAAATCTAGTTAATACGAATCTAACGAGTACAAACACGACGCCTCTTATTAATAAACAAGTAAGATATAACAAGGTTCAACCTGGTATCATAAACCTTATTACAATGTCTTACAGACTATAATATCTACTTTACTCCTATATTAGTCCACGTTTATTAATCAAACGGGGCGGGTTTAGCAGTAGGTATTCCAAGGTTATCTCTGCTATACTCGAGCTCTATCAGTAGACCAGATCACTTGTACCAGCATTCGTTAGTGTTTAACTTTAAGGTCTTACATAAGTTTAAAAGTGATTTGACCCATAATGTAACTGATATCAATTCCGATGCTTGCAAATGAGCTGACAACCTTCAACTCCTGAACAAATCTCCGCAAATGATAGATAAGAACCATCTCCATCACTTTAGTTCTTAAGTTTATGCTTTAGATGAACTGAAAAAATTACGAAACAGAATACCGTAATCTTTAAACTTTGATCCAATAGCCACCTCCCAGTTCAATCATTAGGATGACAGTGATGTCATCAAAACTTTTTCATCAGAAAACATGAGTAAATCTAGTAAAGTAAATCGAATGAGATCTGACGTATGTGACCGCCTCGTTGGTCGAGTGGCTAGCGTACACGCCTAACTATATCGAACAACCGCGAGGCTCGGATTCGATTCCCGACGGGGGCAGGCATTTGTGTGATGAACATTTAGATGTCTGTTCTGTGTATGTGTGTTTCTGGGTCTGGGTGTTTATTAAATTTATTCTGGTATATATTCAAGTATTTCTATGTATTAGTATCGTTGACTAACACCTACACCACAAGCAAATAATTTGCTTGCTTTGGGGCTAGAATCGATTTGTGTGACTTGTCCAGGGATATTTATGTTTAAAAATAAAAAATACCCGTAGTGCGTCTTATATCCAATCCAATGCCTGCGAAAAAGATACGAATGACCTTGACCACCTGGACAGATCCTTATAAACGGTAGCTAAGAATCGTCTCGATCACGTCAGCTTTCAAACTAAACAACCGCATCAAAACACGTCCACCCGCTGAAGAGCTTCGATACCACAGACAGACATACACACAGATACGTCAAACTTAAAATACCCTTCGTTTAGTGTCGGGGGTTAGGTATAAAACAACGTTGCCCGGGATTAAATAATAATTAAATAAAATTAAATAAGATTTGCCACCTATCACATTGTGAGACTAAGTAGTACATTCAGCTAATAATGTTATACCTCTGCCTACCTCTTCGAGAATATAAGCCTGAAGATATTAACTATAAATATTAAGTATTAGCTATTGCCTGCGCACATGTTTTTAAACGGATTAAAAAGTAGCCTATATATTATCCAGGTCACACTCTGTGTTCCAAATTTCAGACAAATCCATTCAGCCATTCGAGCGTAAAAGAGTAACAAACAGACATACTCACAAACTTTCGTATTGATATTTATAAGACTATAAAACCTTCGCACGCTGTCAGTTAAGTAAAAATATATCTAATTAAGGTATTTTAAAACGGAGGGTAATGCTTTTCGATAGCATGTATGTTTATGTTGACTTGTCATTCAACTGCTATTTTGTATCCGGTATCATTCACTGTAATTTTACTTGCCCTAAATAAACCGTTTACATTGGAAATTATACGTAAAGACTACATGTTACTTTATATTAACTGATAATGATAAAGTACTAAAGTAAAGCGTGGTAAAGTTGTATTTTTTTATATTGGAAGGCAAACAAGAAGACGGATTTCCTGATGGTAGAAATTCACGCTGACTATAGACAGCAAAGGTGGTAATAGTGCGTTGCCAATCTTAGACCGGGATATTGGGCCTTAAACAAAAGTAAATTTACTAGCTATCTTATTCTCCGAACCAGAACACGTCATGACGTTATAGTGGCAGGCAGAGGTAAGGCGGTGGTACCAATCCGGGTGAGTCGCTGCGAAACTCTACCACCTAGTCAGATGTCACACTGCTAGTGACGGTAAGCCAATGGCAAGCATTAACATTATAGCGCCAGGCTGTATTTATTTAACCCGGTAGAGAAATTTTAAGATTAGGGAATTCTCACCGAATATCTTTTTAAATGACGCCACATTTTTCCTTGTGTTGGTCTGGGGTTGGTGTGGGTCCGTCGTGCAGAGTACACTATCTGTCTCTCAGCCAGGCAGCTCGTAAGAGGCGAGCACTGGTAAAAATATAGGTCAGTATCAACAAGACTGCCAGCAGGTAAGAGAGGTAGAGTGCTGTGCAACAGCATTTCCGGGTAGAAATCCACCACCTTACCTATTCCTGTCGACACGACTTTTTCATGTTACGGTCCGGGTGTAGTGTAGCCAATGCTTGCACAATAGGTAGGTCTAATCACGGCCGCAGGACAGCGACACACCTGTAACATCTATGGCGTGAGCAGACCACAGTTGTTTTTTACCATAAAGTTACAAATTGGGTGCGTCGTGAGAATGATACCTCTTGTCATAACGTCAAATTTTAACAGGGTAAAAAGTTTTTCATTTTAATGAAAAATAATAATAATACACGCACATAATTTTACCATAGTTAATTATTTAATTTAAATCAGAATTTCGGGGGTCCACTGTATGTATACATACATACATATCTTCACGCCAAGTCCCTTACGGGGTAGGCAGAGAGTATCGAGTGCCAGACCTCACGGTCCTGACAAACCTGTCTTGCTTCCTTCACATTCACCCTTTTCATACAAACACGCCGGTTTCCTAAGCTCTTAACAACACTGTATGTATACATATATATGTACTCATATATATGCTATATACACATATACTCGTATATTGAAGAAGCTATGGTGCAATAGACCAATATATTAAACGGAACAAAGTCGGATTTAATTCAACACAATTTTTTTATAGCATTTAGGAAATGTTTTTCTACGGGAAAATTCTTTCGTTTCAATCACCAACCTCAGAAAAATCACTTCACCTCATCTGCAAAGTCGCGGGTAATAACTAGTAATAAATAATCTTTTTAATTTAGACAACAAACAATTATTAGTGATATTATTAAAAAAAGAAAAATAGTATCTTCACGCCCATATCCCGGAAGAGGGAGTTAGAGCCACAACCAGGGCACCCACGACTAGCCGAAGACAGTAAGTCCCACATTGTGATAGGTGGCTATTGCCAACCGGGCACAAATCCAATCCCGAGCAACATTTTTTTACTAGAAAATTAGGAAAACCACATTTTCTTTTTGTTGCCCGACTCGGGATTCGAACACGGGACCTCATGAAGCGGTCCAGGTGTAGGACTTGCCGTTCAACACCGGACCGCTAGACCACAGATGCGATAAAATCACTAAACATAAAAATAAATCCTATTAATATATAGGTATACATAAGTTTGTTTGTTACGCTTTCACGCAAAACTGCTGAACCAATTATCATTAAATTTGACACTACATAGAGGGTTATTTGGATTAACACATAGGATAGTTTTTATCCCGAAAAAATATTTTTGTGGGATCACACGGGCAACATCACGGGTAACAGCTAGTAATTCATAAAGTTAGAACGTTTACAAGTTTACAACTTCATTTTATATCATAAAATAATGATTCACAGATCATAAATCATAATGCGCTATCAAAAAAAAATGTAAGCGACGGTAAAGTCTCAAGCATTATGTAATCATTTCTCCAAAACTTGCTTTAAAAGAATTGATTTTTCGTCACTTGGTCGTCGTTTCGACGTAGCGAATGGTCACTTTCGCTTTCAAATTGGGACGATTAATTTATACTATATTTTAGTGTAAGTGTTTAACATTTAGAATTTAAGTGCTTAAGTGACTGAAAACTTAATAAGTGTTTGTATTAAACTGAAAAGTGTAACGAAAGTGACTATAGTAGAAATATAAAACTGTGATTAAACAGACAAAATTATGATTAATAAGTGTAATTTTACAGTTTTTTTATTAATCGTAGCGGTTTGTAATATAAAAAGTGATGATGATACTGAAAATGAGGCAGATATTGTTAATGATATATACGATTCAAAAAACTATGTGAAAATCGAAAACAATGGCTTCCACACTTTAAACGATAAGAAATCATTAAAATATCTTTTGAATAATGATAAAGATGTTGTCAATCATTACGAAGATATAACAATTTTAGATAATAAAGGAAACTTAAGGAATTTAAAATTCAAATCAGCTAATAAACCAAATATACCAGACAAGTTTAGTGTTTTAGTTGCTACCAGTAATAAGACAGTTAGTGGTAAAAAAGACAAAATGACTTTTATTAAGCGTGGTCAAAACAATCAGAATCGGGTGGTGACCATCAACCCTGGAAACCAACAGAGGTCGAAGTTTTTAAGAGATTGGGAACGTGAGTACTTTTTTACTATTTTAACTGAAATTTAAAAAAAACTACTTGGATTTTAGTGATACTACAAACATTTAAAATACTAATCCGATCCTGATGAAATTTATATGGGATTTGTGAATCACCTTTTTAAAAAAAATCTTTATGATCTACTCGTTACAAGCCGAGAAATTGCGTTTAAAAATATAAAACAGATATTATAACAGATAACGAATCCATAACCTCCACTTTTTTGAAGTTGGTAAAAAAAGAATCATCAAAATAAATTTATCTGTGAAATATATTGATAAAACATCATAATATTTGAGAGATTATACGACTGGAGATTACACCCCCTAACCAAGGCTGATGTTAATTTCCGAATATTGACGACTCTCTCCCATTTAAGAAATATCTCCCAAAATGAAAAAGAGGTTAGCTCTTTTTCATTTTGGCTATTTTATTGACATCACAAGACTATCTGAAAGAGAAGCCGCTAAATGAAAGAGAGAACACTATTTGAAAAAGGCATTAGGTCATTTTTAGGGTTGTAACCTCCATTAGTATTTAACAAACGAGTAGCTTCATGGATAATACAAATTAAAAATAAAGTCGAATTTAAAACCTCCTTTTCTTTTTTTAAGATGTTTATGACAAAATGGTCAACAAATGACAGTAGCTACCGATGATTATACATACATAGTCTTTTATTTTTGATGGTATTATTTATTATAACGCCTGTTTAATTGTAATGTGTGATAAAACGTTTCGTTGAAAGTCTCAAAAGGTACTTTAATTTATTTTCTGACAATGTTTCTACAAGCGCTGCCAACTTTCCCAAAATTTCTTTCCACAAGTGTTGCCTACTCTCCTAAAATTGAGCCTAAAAAATCAATTATTTCTGGCTTCCGCCATTAAATCAAAATATACTAAGTCTAATAGTTTCCAAAACCTAAGCCTGGACATTTGGCGTAAAATATTTTACTTACGTTATGGAAAATTATAGCTACGACGAATAATGAATGAAGGAGGTTAAACGGCAGTTCAGATTATGTCATTTGACACTGCCTTCTCTGTAAAGGACTTGGCGTGAAGATAAGTGTGTGTGTGTGTCTATGTGCGTATGTGTGTGTGTAGAATAAATGAGTCATCACCAATAATTTAATAATTGATAGGATAGATAATCTGCCTGGTAGAGGAAGCTCGTAAGAGAAGAGCACTGGTTAGAATATAGGTCATCATTTATCGCTAACAAGACCACCGGCGGTAGAGAGCTGTGCATCGTCTTGCCCGGGTAAGGATCCACTGTATTACCAATCCTGCCGCTATAATACTCGTTTATGTTTCGGCTTGGAGGATAGAGTATTCGGTAGCATTGAACTGTAGGCATAACATGCCGGCTACAATTAATTTTATAACCCCACCCAGAAACTGAACCCGGGACCTCATGAAGTCAAATCCAACACTGAACTGCAGGGTCACAGAGGCACATTAAACAAACATAAAATACTGAAAAAAGTGTTATCATAAAAATACTTACACAAAGACGTTCTTATCGTTTCGGGACGATAAGTAACCTTTGAACAAAGGTAAAAAATTAGAATAAAACCTAAAGTAGGATAAGTCACTATTACATAACCAAAAAGATAATAAAATGAGCAAAATCAAAAAGTGGAACTAATTTCCAGCCCATACTGATTTAAAATTGAGTTCGGAATTTGCATGATTCGGCTAAAATTTTAATTAATTCTTATGTTATGTAATTTGGCCCACATATTAAAACTCGTTTAGAAACTTACTGACATAACTTTTATTTAATAAACTTGTAATTTATGAAACTTAAATTTTAGGTTGTTGATTTAATTAGTGTGTTTTGTCACATTAGCCGTAATAAGTATTCAGAAAAGTAAATCACTTGAACTATTTACACTTAACTGCTATTTTTTTATGTTTTTACTAGCAGTTTCACGTAGCTTTGCCTGCGTAACTCGACTTCTACTGCACCGATTTTAATGAAACAAAGCCTATGTCACTCAAGGATAATGTAGCATTTAATAGGAGAAAGAATTTTTGAAATAGGTCCAGTAGTTTTGGAGCCTATTCATTTCAAACAAACAAAAAATCAAATCTTTCCTTTTTATAATATTAAGTATAAAAGAAGACATTCTTGTTTAATTCTATATATTTTTTTTAAATGTAGAGGTTAGACGATTCTAAAAAAGAAACAAGTTCTCAATTCGACCATATGTTTTTAATATGTTTGTTACGAGGCGCCTTGGCCAATTCTTTGTTTAGAAAGATAGTTTATGATTCCGAGGTAGTCCCGTAATAGCTTTATCATGATCCGTATTTCTATCCGTATTTTTAAAACATTTCCGTAATAAATCATCTTTATCATAGATGAGGTCGTCAAAACAAGTGAAAAATGTATGCATTATTAAGTGAAACACAAAAACTACTAGCAGAATATTGATAAAATTTATGTGGGACCATAACGTGGTAGGTACCCAACGATCAAGTTGGAGTCGATTTTTGCGGTTTTACTGCGCTTCATTATTTGTTTTTACATTGTCGTGGTTTGGTAAATTAGTTTACTAATAAATAATTTTTTTATACAATCTATGTCTAAAATAATAGTGTCTAGTATTTTATTTATCTACCATTCTGTACAGAATCCTGGCTACGCCCTAGGTCAAGCTAAGTTCCGTAGAGTTACTATAATTAAATTCAACCGCATCTACCGTTTTTTTGGAATTAAATGTTAATAATCTAGTACCGTTGTCAAGAGTACCAAAAATTATATATGATTATCGCCTCTGTGTTCTAGCAGTCCGGTGTTGTGCTTAAGTTTTTAAGGTCCCGAGTTCGATCCTCAAATCGGGCAACAAAAAATTAGAAAATTAATATTTTCGCTGTCCGGGATTGGATATACTCGTATATGTGCCCGGTTGGCGACAGGTTTGCCACCTCTCATATTTCGGGACTTAGGTAGTGTGTTCAGCTAGTCATGGGTGTCCTGGTTGTGCCTTTGCCTACCACTTCGGAGCTTTGGGCGTGAAGATACTTTAATTTACTTTAAAATAATATATCCAATTCCAATTTACAATCTGCATTAATTCAAGATTCAAGAGTAACCGTCGTAATACTTTTGTCTCATTCTAAATTTGAAAACTATTTAACTACGGACATATAATTCGACACAATTACCTCTAAATTATCTAGACTAGACACTTTCATAAACAAGATCAAACAATTACTGTTATGTAAAAACACTCATTCTCGAGACTAACTGATTCACTCACTGACTCAGAGATCAAAAACCTAACCCACTTCCTAATGACCTAGTAACTTGATGTTTGGCATAAACTAAGATTTATAGAATTGTCTATATGTGACTTTGTAATGTTTGTCATTAATATTGTGATTAACTAACACAAACAAATTAGATTACATACCAGCATCCTGCCCCGACTTTGCACGGGTATTAAATATATGTATAAACCTTCCTCTTTAATCATTTTATCTAATAAAAAGCCGCATCAAAATCCGTTGCGTAGTTTTAAAGATTTAAGCATACAAAGGGACATAGGGACAGAGGAAGCGACTTTGATTCATACTATGTAGTGATTATGAAATCACGGAACTTGTAAAATCCAAATTAGCTAAAAGATTTATAATAGTTTATATACAAAAATACTTTAAATTAAAATCTCCCCATACCAATATTAAACAATAATGAATTGAATAAAATAATTATGTTTAATTAAGAATTGTAATATAATCGGTCTGATATCTTAATTTACTCACTAAAACAGAAATATTATTTTTATCCGACTTCTAAAAAGGGATGATCGACTCCTATATATTTTTAGATTTCGGAAAAAAAAGCACGGTGAAATATTTTATTTGAAATTTCAAAAAAAATATTCACAGAATTTTTCTAATAGTATCTTTTTAAATAAAATATTTTATAGCAGTAAAAGTAACAGTGAACTATTTTCACGCTCTTAACGCTCAAAATTACTAAGTCCCACAATGTGATAGGCAACACGAGAAAACTATGGCCAACCGAGCACTTGTTCAATTCTAAAACTTGAGAACAGCTGGACCTATTTGGTGGCATAGTGTTACAGCGATTCGCCCGGATTGGTACCACCGCCTTATCTATTCCTGCCGCCATAACGTCAGCACTTGCCGTTGACGTGTCCCGTTTCGGAGGATAAGGTAGCCAGTATATTTATTTTGGCTTGAGGCCTAACATCTCGGCCTCAAGTTGGCAGCGCACCATTACCACCTTTGGTGTCTCTCGGCGGATTGAATTTCTTACCATCAGGAAATTCGTTTGCTTGTTTTTCTTCCAATATCATAAATACAAAAAAAAAATGAAAATAATATAATCAAGTAATTTACACTACATGCTATAAACATCAACTTTCATTTTTGAATCCTTGTACTGTATTTGAAATCATTATTCCGTAAGTTCGTTTTTTGTATTTGTAAATCCTACTACAAATGCATCAATGCTCTCCATTTTTGTTCCGTGTTAATGGGTATAGTCCTAATGTCCTAGCTATATTTTAGCTACGCATAGGCACTATCTATGGTGTCAATAGACGACCATCTTCGTACCATCGATCGAGTATAACGTGATTGTTCACTATCTTCCCCTATTAGACGAACAAGAACACGATTCTCCTGATGGTAAAAGATAGCCGTAGCTTCTAGACACCACAGATGTTACAGGTGCGTCGTTGTCCTATGGCCGAGATGTAAAGCCTATTGTGCTAATCTACCGGCTACCCTAACCTTCATGACAAGTCATTATAGCGACAGGAATGGGTAAAGCCGTGGATTACTAACCCGGGCAAGTTCCCGCACAGCAATCTACCACCAGTAGATAGATGAGGAACATCACTGCTTTGTAGTCAAAATGTTAGGCCTATGTTGAAATATCATACCCTTAAACTACGGAACCTTTTCATAATCAACCGTTTTTATTTTTTAAATGTTCGGTAGCGAAATTGCATGAATATTACTTAATTAATTATGAATTCAGTTCTCTTAATATTTTTATGTTAAATTATGTTTCCTACTCTACTTTTTTATTAACATAAAATTCACAGTCAGTGATTAAGTATTACGCAATTTTAAACACAAGTTTCCTTTTTTAATTAAACATGGTGTTATGTAAAACTGCAGACACAAACAAAGTATGTTAATTACAATGAAATTTTTCTCAGGAACTTACGATTTTTTATCGATTCCTGTTAGTTTTTGGACATTTAGTGATTGCGTTGCCAACCTGAGGCCAAAAAGTTAAGCCTCGATCAAAAGTAAGTTTACCAGCTACTCTAACCTCCAAACCGGAGCACGTAAACGACAAGCGCTGACGTTATTTTGGCAGGAATAGATAAGGCGGTGCGAAACTCTACTACCTAGTCAGATGTCATGGTTTTGTTGACGGTAAGCCTATGCTCGATTTTATCGAGCTGCCTGGCAGAAAGACAGATGGTCTATTAGGGGAATAACGGTGGAAAACCTTGGTCTATAAAAACAATAGAAATGACGTTAAGCGTATTGTCTACCCACTCTCCGGACTATAACATGTCATTATACCTGAAGCAATTACTTGCGCAGCACTCTTCCACAAGTGGTCTTGTCGGTAATGACCTATTTAGCCTGTGCTGGTATCTTGTGTAGCCAAGTAGAGATGAAACTAATAAAAACTGCATTGTCTTAGATTGGATAAGTAGCAGGGTGGATAAGTGTAGAATACTTTATTATTATAAGAACCTGAAAAACTAAAGTTTGAGTTGCCCAACCTGGAAATTAAACCATAGACCTCGTGTAGTAAACGCCAACACGGGACCAATATCTGGTTAGTAACATAAATTACGGGCTCTCCCCGCGTTGGTCCGTGCTCCTTTGCAGAATAGACCATCTTTGCCTTTCTTGCCAGGCAGCTCGTAAAAGCCTATGCTTATTATCACTAACACCGTGACATCTGACTAGGTGGTAGAGTTTCGCAGCGACTCGCCCGGATTGGTACCACCGCCTTACCTATTCCTGCCGCCATAACGTCATGACGTGTTCGGGTTCGGAGGGTAAGGTAGCCGGTAAACTTACTTTTGCTCGAGGCCTAACATCCTGACCTTCGGTTGGCAACGCACCATTACCATCTTTGGTGTCTCTAGGCGGCGTGAATTTCTTACCATCAGGAAATCCGTCTGCTTGTTTGCCTTCCTATAATATAAAAAAAATGTTTATATACGTTCAATTACGCTTTTGTAAAGCTAAAATAATCGACCTTTTAAACATCCATTAAACATTAAAATGTTAGTAATAAGTTGTTATAACAAACTACGTAATACATAACAAATACATAATACATACATGCTAAATTTAATTTCATTTTCAAAGAAAACAGTTGTTTAATATGACTCGCTTTGCATAATTCTGTGCTTATCCCAACGTTATTGTATGGAAGCGAGAGTTGGGTATGTCAGAAAGATCATGAAAGTAGGATAAATGCGGTCGAAATGAGAGCACTACGCAAAATCTGTAGTGTAACGCTCGCTGACCGCATTCGTAACAGTGAGATCCGAGAAAGAGTGGGATCGAAAGAAAGTGTTGGTGTTAAAATGCGAAAGGGCATGCTCCGCTGGTTCGGGCATGTGGAAAGAATGACAGATGAAAGATTGACAAAGCAGATATACAATTCGAATGTGGATGGATGTAGGTACCCGGGGAGACCAAGGCTGACATATTTTCACGATCAGATCAATCGGATATTATCCGAGGGTGGTGTCAAGAGTCTCCGAAACCGGCGTGTTTGTATGAAAAGGGTAATGAATGTGAAGGAAGCAAGACAGGTTTGTCAGGATCGTGAGGTCTGGCACTCGATACTCTCTGCCTACCCCGTAAGGGACTTGGCGTGAAGATATGTATGTGTATGTATGTATGTTAACATGTTTCACGATCAATCAAACGAAATATGAGTTTGTACTTATTTATACTGTAACCTCAGAGTTGGCTGTTTATTTTCAGTATATATTTATTGCAACTTGCTGCTTTGTTTATCATTTTTTTTAATAAACTTTTTTTTAAATACCAATATCCTTTATTCAAACTTCTATGACAATCGCCATGTCTATATATGTGTTTACAAATTATAAAAATTAATCCCCATTTCGCGTGGCCATTGCGTCACGGATGGACCCATTTTGCTAATTACTTTTTGTTGTGTTATTATTAATTGTCAGTAAAAGGTTCTTATGAAAAGAAAAACCGGAAAAATTACTAGCAAAATAGGGGCAAACAATGCTTTAGTCCATACAAAACGGTTTGTAGCTCTTAATGTCAAGCGATACGAAGTTCGCCGGATCTGTTAGTAATAACAAAAATTTATATAACAAATTTAAGCTCATCGTTACTATCAAAACAATTTTGAGATTATGTTTCAAAAAATTATAATTTTGGTTAAAACTACAATAGGGTATAAATTTTTAACTAAACTTTAACTTAATGCTTTAGGTTAACCGCACTGCATGAGGTCCCGGGTTCGATTCCCTGGTCGAGCAAAAAAGAAAATTTGGTTTTTCAAATTTTCTAATAAAAACAAATAACCTATATTGTCTAATCACTATAATTCAATGT
Source organism: Calephelis nemesis (assembly GCA_002245505.1). Taxonomy (NCBI): domain Eukaryota; kingdom Metazoa; phylum Arthropoda; class Insecta; order Lepidoptera; family Riodinidae; genus Calephelis; species Calephelis nemesis. Next base: position 146,438 of record NJDD01000186.1, read on the forward strand.
TCACAGTTAAGAAAGGTCAATGTCTATGGGGAAGTTCAATCAATATTTTTGAATATATTCTTTTTGTGACAGTTGGTAAAACGAGAATTTCAATTTATCACTTCCATCTCGTTGTTAAATCCAGTTATTGCTCTTCTTTGGGTGAGGAAACCTAAGCATCTATTTTATTATTACTTAATATTTTAGTGACAATAGGAGAAACAGGAATGACAATTCTTCACTTGTCCCTCTTGTTGTTAAATTATATCATAAAGAGTATTGTTAAAGCTCACGTGGTTCGTGGAAACCTAAGCTTTTTTTTTTATAACATTGGAAGGCAAACAAGCAGACGGATTTCCTGATGGTAAGAAATTCCCGCCGCCTAGAGACATCTAAGGTGGTAATGGTGCGTTGCCAACCAGAGGCCGGGATGCTAGGTCTCAAGCAAAAGTAAGTTTACCGGCTACCTGACCCTCCGAACCGGAACACGTCATGACGTTATGGCGGCAGGAATAGGTAAGGCGGTGGTACCAATCCGGGTGAGTCGCTGCGAAACTTTACCACCTAGTCAGATGTCACGGCAAGCCTATGCTCGCCTTTTACGAGCTGCCTGGCAAAGGAAGGCAGATGGTCTATTCTACAAAGGAGCCCGGACCAACACGGGGGCAAGCTTGGTCAATTTTAACCGATTTGGAATAAAAAGAGGACGTTACATATTCGACTCCTAATTTTTTGGGTAATATGTTAAACATTCGTCTTTTAGCAACTGATTTTATAGTTTTTTTTTTAAAAAAAAACGTACTTCCATGTAAGTCCTATGGTCACTTATTCTGCATCTCATGATATAACGCCAATGAAATAGATGAAAATACTAAATTTGTATGTACTAAGATGACATTGGAGGTAATTTTGTTGCGCACTCACTAAACTAATTTTAAGTTATCACTATCTTCTTTCAACGAAAGACACGGGAAGAGACAAAACACTTTTAGCGCTGTCAACTTAGACCGTACACGTCATTTCTACACGCTTTTAATCTGTCACTCAGAAAACGTCGATTAAAAACATCGCGATTTGACATGTTCGGACTAATCTGACGTGTCTAAAACGTCCCATCTCTTTTGTTTTTGTTTCATTTGAAAAAGATAGCATGCATCTAAAACAAGTTTAGTTTGTGAACAGTGGAATTACCACCATTATTAGATTTTAACACCTACCTACCTACTAAAATGTAGGTCTGTTTTTACAGTGTTATATTTAAATTATTACCTACTGTAACTTTTGGTATAAGCTCCTTTATTTATATTTACGCTAACGTAAAAATATATGACGTAAGATTTATGAAGGTATTTTTAACATTTTACAATAAGTTATTGTAAACTAGGCACAAGCTCTCGGATTATATGCCAGGAAGCTATGATTACGCCGCTATATAATGTTGTTTTGTAATGTTACTACGGTTAGGCTACGGAGAAAGTAACTTCCGGCTGAGTACGTGCTTATTTGGGTTAGACTCGGTATTAAGTAACTGTAAATATAATAGGTAATTGGCGAGTTAAGTCAGACAATCGTTTTTTTTACTCGAGTACTACTCGAGTCACGACTGTTAGGAAAAGTTAACTTTTCCGTGTTGAGACGGAAATAGAAAATTTCATTTCTCTAAATGGTAATTTATATTCAGTATTGGTGGTCTAGCGGTCCGGCGTCGGAGTTGACTTATTGAGGTTCCGGGTTCGATTCCCGAGTCGGGCAATAAATAAATATTAGAAAATGTATAATTTCAATTTCCTAATAAAATTAACGTTTGCCAGGATTAGATATGTACCTGGTTGGCGATAGACTCGCCACCTTTCACATGTCGCACACTCAGTAATATAAGGGCACTTTCCAAAAATCTACTTTTTTAGGAAATGGTGTTTTAAGATACAGTAATTTTGTTTTTATTTTTTTATTTTTTATTACAGTTATTATTCATGTCTTAAAACAAATACAATTACCGAGTCATTCTTATCTTTTTTCTATTTCTGCTAGAGCTAACAAGTAGAGGATGTCATTTTGTGCCTTTGTAATTCATAATCCCAGTTTGCCAAAATGTTGACTTGGGCTCTTGTATTACTGAAGGTGCGATATGTGGGACTTAGTGATAGTTAGATAGTGAAGATATTTAATTTATATTGAGGAAAAAGGAGAATATTTTACCTACAAATTATACCTATTTTACAATACAACCTATGATTAGAAAATGGGACAGCAGTCAAATCTAGAAATCTGTCTATGAAAAAATTAAACGCTCATTAAACATGTCTTAAACACTTTCAAATTTAATTGTCTACCAATAGCACACTGCCACGTTAACCACGTGTAGCATATAATTGGCTAGATGTTAATTTTAAACAGGGTTTAGTTAAACAGGTGCCTAAATATTTTTGTCTTAAGGCGGTAGCTGTCTAGCCGCGTACTTATCATCGTAGTATTATATATATTTCCATACAAACTTTTATCCTCCATTACATTACTGGAGAGCGTAATTTTTGAAAAAAAATTACTTATGTTTGAACTTCAGGTCTTTAACTATGTTCATAACAAATTTTATCAAAATCGGTACAGCAGTTAAGTTGTGAAAGCGTAAGAAACATAAACATTACTAGCTTCGCATATATAACATTACTAGCTTTTCATCGTCATTTGCTCACAATCATTTGCTTTTTGCTTGTTTGTATCTTCTTCTATAATACTAAATACGTAGCTTTCAAGTCAAGTACCTTACGGAGTAGGCAGAGAGTACTGAGTGCCAAATCTCACGATCATTCACAAATATTGACGAATACTGCTAACATCTTTTTTATTACAAATATTATCATTCAGAATTTAACTTAATTATAATCTGTGACTTATGTTGTTATTATTATATAGTATCAAAAAATGTTTCATGCTGCAGCAATTAGACTCATGGGATTAAGTTAATTTTAAGGTTATAAATAAAATCTATATAATAACATTATAAAGCTGATTTAAGAAATTATTTCAGTGTTTAATAGCTCATTGATCGAGGAAAGCTGCAGTGCAGTGGAGCGCCAATGAATTCTTCATTTCAAAATCGGGGAAATTTTTCATTTTTCATACAAACGAAGTTTAATGGGTCGGCTAGTGTTTGTCATATATCTTTACTCACACTTTCTAATGTTTAGATTAATATCATAAATAAAAATCAATACTAAATCATAATTTATTGTAAAGTATTTTTATTTGCCGACAAAATGACATTCACTACACAGGAACAAGGTAAACTAACATTTATAGGATTTGTTACATGAGGAATAGAAATCTAACTCGAAATCTAACGTGCCTTCAAAAAAGGTCAAGCATGAGTTGAAATTTAGTGACTAAATAAAAATGAATACTTAGTAATGTTTAATTTGATCCCTAACACTCTGTTCTTAACTTTTCTGACGCATTAATATAGTATACCTACTGCTAATAACATCCTAATCCACAAATGTAGATCAGGAATTAGACACAGGTGAGCTAAATATAAAACATAAAAAGTAAAACCGGTGGCTACTTTCTTGTCGCTCTCGCTAACACCTCTCTCCGGCGCTAACAGATGTGAAAAACCTTTTGGTGACAATCATTTGGTTTTTCCTTTTTTTTTTAAAGTTACCGGTTGGTAACAGAATAAACAACTGTATTATGGTTAAACTATTAGCAGTAAGTTTTAGTTCTGATTATGTTTTTCTAAGCGAAACCGATAGGCTTTTTTTTAAAAAAAATATTAAAAAATATAAATGATTCTTAAAACAGTACGAGTGTTTCTTCATTTGAAAATATAAATATTTGAAAGTTTTTTCAAGCGCCGAAGATAGAAAATATCAAATATTTAACCAATTGTGTTTACGTTTCTTAAGAATTTATGTAAACTAAAAATTATGTGTCATTCTTACTTTAATTAAAACTAGTTAATAAAATTTTAGTTACAAACTAATGATCGGAGAATGTTTACGACGCATTTTTGTAATTAGATAAATCAATGGTTAACGTAATATGATTTTTATTCGATCGGATAGCAAATAAACTTTCATCGTTGATAGGAAAAGACGGGAACTGCCGGGTAAAAATGTAATGAAGTTATTATACACAATGTTTAAGTATATTTTTCATGTATTTTTTTTTTATTTTGATTCTATTAAACTATTTAAAAAATACAGCAATGTTCACTTACTAAAGTTTAGCATTTTTTTTAATACTTAATCATATGTTACATTATTAACATGAGAGTTTAACATGACAACAGAGAAAAGTTCCACAAATTTAAAAAAAACACCAGAAGAATATAATACCAGCTTCATTTATTTTAATTTTTTCTAATGCTAGAATTAAAATGTTAGAAAAAATGTTTTGCACCAATGTCTGTTTAGCCAGAACCTTATCACGCGACACTCAACAGTACCGCGATGGTGCTAAATTCTTAAACACGTGCATATAACACAAAAAATCGCATGTATAATTCTGATAATTACTAATTGATTTAGTTTCATTAAGTGATAGTAAGTTACGCGTTTGGTAAGTGACTTAGAGATTACACAAGTGTAAATAAGTGAAAATTAAAAGAAGACACCGGTAAAAATACGAAAAAAAATGCTTTTTAAAAACTGAAATTAAGGAAATAGTGAGAGAAAAGATAATATAAATTTAAAGTTTAATGAATAAAATGATCAAAATGTTTTTACTAAAAAGTTTTCTGACTAAAAGCAACTCACAAAATGCTGTAATGGGGCTTTAAACTTAAATAAATTTGCATATTAACATTAAAAGCTTATTAAAAGTAAAAGTTATAATTAAACAAAAAAGTTTTACGTGTTTTGACTTTATTAAAGTTATTAAAGTTCAATTATGGTTACGTTTAAATGTAAGTTACAATAACAAAAAAGTATTGGACGATAAAAAACTTTAAATTCATCAAAAAAAAAACAAACACCTATTTCTGCATGATTACTTAAATTATGTAAAAACATTAGTTGCATACCATGTTAATACTTGTACTACTTATTACTTGTATTCATGTGTGTGGAGCTTCATATTTGATTTTTCAAAAATGCTTTCGTATGGTGAATACTTCATTAAAACTGTCTATATTAAAAAATGTGTCTTTACGCCTTAATTCCAGAAGAGGTAATCGCCTTTGAGGTCTGGCGGTTCGATGTAGGACTTGACTAGGGTTCGACCTCCGGGTCGGGAAAAAAAAAATTCTAGTTTTTTTTCAATTTTCTAATATAAGTAACGTTGCCTGAGAATGGATATGTGCTCGATCAGCGGAAGGCTACCTATCACATTGGGGGAATAGTGTCTTCGGCTAGTTTTGAGTGGCTTGTACATATATATTCGGAATTTCAGCATAATCCATTCAGTAGCCCAGCTACCTTTCCTTTTATATCTTACAATTTACCGAAAATTCTAAAAAACTTACACATCTAGTAATTGTTTTTGAAGTGAAAAATTCTTTAGCGGCATTGCACCCTTTTTTTGGAATGGATAAAATCTTCTGAACTTGCGTCAGGACACGTGACTTGATCAAAAATTCGTAAGACGGTGCAGGGCGCCTGCGCGAAAGTTCGTGTTGTCATGTTTGTGTGCGATAGCGCAATAAATGAATATTGTTTTCTACCACATAAATGATAGTACTTTCATACTGATAATTAAAGCGATTCGGGCAAAATTATTCCCTAACTGTTATTTTTTTCTTCTTATCTTATTATTGTTAACCCATAAGACTTAAAATTGCATTTAATGTTTTATAAGAACTCCAGATATTCGTTTGCACTTTTTGAACCACCTTCAAAATGTTTTCCTTATTTAGTTTTTGTTCTAAAACTGACGTAATCTGAAATGTTTGTAATTAAAAAAATGCTCACCAATACTGTCTTGCGTTATTTCATGGAACTTGATTTTTGGTTACCTTTTAATAGGCAATGTTTCAACAACAAATACTTTTTTACCGTAAAAATTGACGAAAGATGTCATAATGCCTTAGAATATACTGTAACGGTTAGTCAACACAATGTGAAAAATTGGAATAATAAGACCAATTTATACATTACTAGCGGCCCGCCCCGGATTCGCACGGGTATAAAATGTACATATAAACCTTCCTCTTTAATCACTTTATCTATAAAAAAAAATTGCATGAAAATCCGTTACGTAGTTTTAAAGATTTAAGCAAACAAAGGGACATAGGGACAGAGGAAGCGACTTTGCTTTAACTATGTAGTGAAGATGAAAATGAAATAGCAAATTACAATTTTTGTAGTAATATAAACAATACATCAAAAGATATTCACTGAAATTACAATATTATTTTAAGAAACTTTTTGTCAACGAAAATCTATCATCGCATCACGCATGAATAGCTAATACAACAAAAAAAAAAAAGGTTTTTGTCGTTTTTTTGTTGTCTTAGTTATTGCTAGGATTAGGTTCTTATGAACATACATACATATCTTCACGCCAAGTGTCTTACGGGGTAGGCAGAGAGTATCGAGTGCCAGACCTCACGATCCTGACAAACCTGTCTTGCTTCCTTCACATTCATTACCCTTTTCATACAAACACGCCGGTTTCGGAGACTCTTGACACCACCCTCGGATAATATCCGATTGATCTGATCGTGAAATGTCAGCCTTGGTCTCCCCGGGTACCTACATTCATCCACATTCGCATTGTATATCTGCTTTGTCAATCTTTCATCTGTCATTCTTTCCACATGACCGAACCAGCGGAGCATGCCCTTTTGCATTTTAACACCAACACTTTCTTTCATTCCCACTCTTTCTCGGATCTCACTGTTACGAATGCGGTCAGCGAGCGTTACACCCAGATTTTCCGTAGTGCTCTCATTTCGACCGCATTTATCGTACTTTCATGATCTTTCTGACATACCCAACTCCCGCTTCTATACAATAACGTTGGGATAAGCACAGAATTGTGCAAAGCGAGTCTAGCTTTTTGACTCAAAACCTCGCTTTGTTCTTATGAAAAGAAAAAAATAGGAAAATTGTAGAAAAAGTTACGTCGGACGAGTTAACGAGCCGGTTAGGTGTAAATAAAAATTGTTAAATGTTGTAGGTATAGACAAATATATTTCATTATTAAACAATAAACACAAAAAGTTAATTATTAACTTTTCAATATAGTATAGAAAATGTATCTATAAACAATGCTTCAAAAGTTATGCACTCAAATTATAATTTAATTTTAACCAATTTTTTGTCAAATTTGGGATGGGGCGACCTTATTGCCCTCTAGTGTTACAAGTCTTTGTGGCCGTATTCATAGAGGTAGAGTGCTGTGCACCAACCGCCGCTATAATCTGCAATTCTCGCCGTTGTCGTGTTTCTTTCTACCTGAATAGCTCGTAGACTTGTTGCAGACTGGCATTTAAGTATTTTATTAATATAAGTTGATGTTATAGTCTTTATCACAATGTAATAAAGAGTGCTTAACTCCGTGTATGTGGTACCCATGTGGTACCTACTAAGACGGATAGAGTCTCGACCTTAAGATCTTCAACTAAGAGTGATTTATCAGCAATCTTCTTGGTCTCTACAGGCAACGATTGTCTCTTACTGCCAGGATTTCTTATTGTCTTTTACCCAGTGCTTGTTTGCTTTTTGAAAACATAAAAATTACGTATTTTCTACTATCACATCAACTCATTGATATTTCAAATTCCCGTCTTCATCGCCTGTGTGGTCTAGCGGTCAAAGTGTTAGGCTTGACTTCTTGAGATCCCGGGTCCGATTCCCAGAAAAAGGAAAATGTGGTTTTTCCAATTTCCTAATAAAAAAAATGTTTTTCGGAATGGTACATGTGCCCGGTTAGCGATAGATTTATCACCTATTACATTGTGGGACTTGGTGTCTTTTGCTAGCCGGGGGAGCCCTGGTTGTACCACTGCCTAGCTCTTCTGGGGTATGGGTGTGAATATACATACTTACTTACTCACTCGTCTTAAAAAATCCTTCATAACTTGTAGAAGAAGCTACACCCATCCATTATTAAAATACACCATCTTAAAAATGAAACTAACATTGAAATAATATGTCTTCTATTACTCAGTGGGACACATCAGTCACGAAAATAATTTGTAACAAACAGTACGTAACTTATCAGAATCTCATTTGATATTTAATTGTACCTTATTTTTAACCGACTCTAAAAATGGAGGTGTTCATTTCGACTGTTCTTTTTATTTTTCCGCATGTTTGAAACGCGATTACTCGACCGATAGCCAACTGATTTTGATGCTTCTTTTTGAGAAATATAGTTCATGATTGTGAGGTGGTTTCATATTTATCATTGTTGGTCTCGGTTTTTTTGCAGAATAGACTATCTGCCCGCAAGGTATCTCTCAAAAGGCGAGCATAGGCCTACCGTCACTAACACCGTGACATCCGACTCCTAGGGTTTCAAAGCAACTTGCCTGGATTGTTATCACCGGCTTATCTATTCCTGTCACCATAACACCAGCATCTACCGTTGACGTGTTCCGGTTTGGAGGATAAGTTAGCCGGTACACAAATTTTTGCTTGAGGCCTAACAACCCAGCTTCAGGTTGGCAATGCACCATCACTATCCTTAGTGTCTCTAGGCGGCGTGAATTTTTCACCATCAGGAAATAGACGGATTTCCTTTCATCTTCTAATATTATGAAAAAGCATTTTGTTTTATCATGATTTGACTAGTGAACTGAAATATGGATCTAGTTTTTATAAATATATTTAGAAATATATTTTTTCTTTCTTTAAAACCTGGACTAGGTTTACAAGTTATAATGTTGACTTCTAGTGGTAAAAGAATTTTACAAATCGCCTATGTGGTCTAGCGGTTCACTTGTTGGACTTGACTGCATGAGGTCCCGGGTTCGATTCCCGGGTCGGGCAACAAAAATAAAATTGGGTTTTTCCAATTTTCTAATAAAAAAAATGTGGCTCGGGATTGGAAATGTGCCCGGTTGGCGGTAGGCTTGCCACCTATCACATTGTGGGACTTAGTGTCTTCGGCTAGTCGTGGGTGCCCTGGTTGTGCCTCTGCCTACCTCTTAGGGGATATGGGCGTGAAGGTACTCTAGTAGTTTATTAGTATATTCAATACAAACAAACAATCAAATCTCTCCTCTTCACTATTAGTATAGATAACTTTAAAAAGGTACCAGGCTGTCATGACGCTGTCGAAAGCCCTCTCTTATATTGAGGTCAAAATGAGAGAATTTCGTGCGTATTCCGTAATGGGGCACTTCTGTCACGAGTTGAATTTGCGTGAAACAGAACGTAACATATTATGCACGTATTTGTCTCCAGTTTTCGTAACTTGACTGTACAATCCATTTGACGTTTTGAAAGTCTTGTCTGTTACAAAAGCTTAATAGAATAGAATATAATATATTTCTATTCACATTCACCTAAGAGGCACTTGTGACTTGAATACAGCTTCAAAATACAAACAAGCCAACAAACAAATGTAAGGGCATGTCCCGCTGGTTCGCTCATTTGGAAGGAATGACAGATGAAAAATTGACAAAGTAGATACACAATGCGAATGTGGATGGATGTAGGTACCTGGTAAGACCAATGTTGACTTTCCTCCATCAGATCACTCGGATATTATCCGAGGGTGGTGTCAAGAGCCTCCGAAACCGACGTGTTTGTATGAAAAGGGTAATTAATGTGAAGGAAGCTAGACAGGTTTATCGGCAACATGAGGTCTGGCACTCGATACTCTCTGCCTACTCCGTAAGTGACTTGGCGTGAAGATATGTATGTATGTAATACAGCTTCAATTTTCCTGTGTTGGCCCAGTTCTCCTATGTAGAATAGGACCACATGTCTTCCTCGACCTGCTTTTCTTATGACCGCCTCGTTGGTAATGGGAGTACCGTACACACTTAACTACACCGACCAAAGCTCGGGTTCGATTCCCGACCGGTGCAGGCATTTGTGTGACAAACATTTAGATGTCTGTATTTCCAGGTCTGGATATTTATTAAATTTATTCTGGTATCTATTTATGTATTTCTATGTACTTATTAGTATCGTTCACTGACACCCATAACACAAGCATATAATTTGCTTACTTTGGGGTTAAATTCAACTTGTATAACTTATCCAGGGACATTTATAAGTGGATGGTAATAGACGAGTAAAGGTTTATTACCAATAAGACCACTGATAGGTAGGCTTACTAAGAGAAGACCTGTGTGGTTTTTGGCTGTCTTACCACATAAAAAATCTTGTTCGTAGATTATATTTTAACATATTATCTGCCTATTAAGTCTAAGTACACACGAATGTAGCCCTATGGGGCTACTATGAAATTTGGAATATCATCCCTTTGGCAGATAAAATGGTGAAGGTATATAAAAATACATTCAATGGGTTTGAATTGAGCTCAGTATACAAAGAAACATCTTTTAATATATTTTTGTGATAAAACGGCTAACAAGCACACGGCTCTCTTGATTGCAAGAGAAAACTGTGGTCTGTAGACACCATAGACGTTGTAGGTGCGTCGCTATTAGAGTAATTATTGTTTAAGCTTAACGGCTACCCTACCCTCTGTAGCAAAATATGACAATGTCATTATAGTTTAGGTTTTAACCGTTGTGATGTTATTATAAGCGAAATCGGTAGTATGCAGTATTTTATTAATAAAATAATAACTTATAAGAACGTAAAACAGTACAAGTGTTTCGTCGTTTAATAATATGAATAGAAATAGAAGTCCGTTTTCACAGTTTTATTGAGCGTAAATTATCTTACGAAAGATGCCTAACAGAAAGTGATAGTTTCGTGATCTTAATAATTACAAGTATCTTAAATATTATAATTAACGTAAATACCAACAATAAACAATAGAAGGCTTCACAATGTGCACATGTCTTTAGCAATAACTTGCAAAGATTATACCTCACGAACTTATTTAACACTCGTTTGTGAATGATATAGCTGTGGATTGAGATCCATGTACAGCCAGACATTTGTCACTTTATAAAGGACGACTTGAACAATGTCTGCTGTGAAATTTGAATTATTGTGGTTTCTAGTATTTAGGTTACTGTTGCTTAATCATAAGATATAAAAAGTGTATCTATAAAAAAAAGTATCTTCACGCCCATATTTCCGTTGTGGCAGAGGCACAACCACGGCATCCACAACTAGCCGAAGACATTAAGTCCCACAGTGTGACAGGTGGCAAGCCTATCGCCAACCGGGCACACATCCAATACCGAGCAACATTTTTTTATTAGAAAATTGAAAATATGCATTATCTTTTTGTTTCCCGACCAGGAAACCGAACCCAGGACCGCAAGAAGTCAAGTCCGACGTCAGACCGCTACACCACAGAGGCTGCGTTAATGTCATATAAAGCGATGCTCGCCTCTTACGAGATGTTAGGTAGAAAATCATTTCTTTAAAGGTGTCCAGGGCATGAACTCCCCAAATGTGATCTTAGAATTGATATCAAAGTGCTGTACAATAACTTGGGCAGGTATGAATCCACTACCGCACCTGTTCCTGCCGATACAATGACAGTGTTTTATACCATCTTGTTCCAGTCCTTAAGATAGGATAACCAGTCGATTTGCATATTTGGTGTTAAGTCCTAGAAACAGCTGCCTTAAAGGTCGTCTGCTCGTTCGTTGTCTCATCGTGAAATCGAATATTCTACTAATATTATAAATGCAAAAGTTTATATGTTTATTTATTTGTCTGTATGTTACTCATTCATGTAAAATATGTTCAACAGATTTTCGTAAAATTTGGCACACGTGTAGAAGGTAACTTGGATTAACACATAATATAGTTTTAATCTTAGATTATAGCACCAACAAAACCCCGTAAGATGCATTAAGAACGATCTCACACCTGAAGTATTTAAACAAAAAAACGCATTTAGATCGATCCATTAGTTCAATTTTTGATGTTACACACACGCGAGTACACACACGCAAACACACATAGTTATGTCAAACTAATAACTCACCACTTTTGTCGTCGCCAGCTAAAAACTACTTTAAAATCAATACGTAATGACAACTCAAACGTCGAAATACCCAACAGTCATTACAAAGATAGCCCAATCTATCTTATTCGACATAATTAGATAAAAATCACCTTGTAATCAAAAACAAATCAATTTAAACAATCATTACCTTGGCTAAAATCATTAAAGAAAGCACTATACACTGTCATTGAAAATCCAACTTTATTATATCAAGTTAAAGTTCACTTTACAAAATTAATAGTTATGGTTGTTTATTATATGATACATGTAATTGAAATGCAAATTTCAACGTTATTTTGAATAAAGGAGGATTTATTATCCCTTGAACGTGTTTAAGTACTTAAGGCGAATATTTCCTTTAATCTTGTTTTGGAAAGCTGAGCGAAAGTAGAGACCATTTGAAGTGTGACCGCGGCTTCTTGATACTTTATCATTGTTATATCAGCACTCAGAAGCTTTTTGCAACATTGTAAAGTCCATTAGGTGATAATTCTCGGATTTAGTCCATTAGTATAAGTCTTATATTGGCACTATTTTTTTAACACAATGCCACGGTTTACTTTAGAGGATAGGCACTGCCACCACGCGTGATAATTATTAAGAGACAAGTTATAATTTATTAGCACACTTTTAGTAGTATTTTTTAAAAAAAGTACCGTATCAAGTCTGTAGTTTTTTGCAAGCATTCACCCACATCGGAATCGCCAATTTCCTGTCATCAAGATCGCAGAATCAGAAAAAAAACTTTTTTTTACAGATGATACAAGCACTACTTTTGCACAGCAATATTTGTTATTTCTTTAAAAAATTGAGAAAAAAAATAAACACATAAACTACCAACAGATGGGATTAACGGCCACTATAGTAGCCACAGTAATTTTTCAGGTTCGAGTATAAATCATTCAGTTAAATTAAGCCTTGCTATACTTTATTTGGTTGTTTATTGTCCAATTTGACAAGTCATCGTTATTATTTTTTGTTCTCTGTAGGCGACGAGTATTTTCTATTACCATAAAACTTCTTTTTTTTATTTTTTACATTTGATGAAAGATCTATAATATAATATGTCGAATTTACCAGAAATATATAGATTTTCTGCTGTTAGTCTGACTACCCATTGGAAGAGATAAATATTTATCTCTTTCAATTGATTTGAGGATACATGCGTGAAGATATTTTTTTAAATAAAGTAAACCACATATAATCGGTTTAAAAATAGATACGAGTACAACTAAGTCTAAACTTAATGTAAAATCGAACTCGAAACTTTGAACTAACATGTTTCCAATATATGCCACTTGAATTTTTCAATAATCAAAACTTATGGGATACACTATATTTCGAAATATAGATTCATAATGTCAATGTTATAACGTATCATTATGACCTAACCTTTGAAGTTATGCAATAATTAGGGTTGTGTTGTATTAGAAACGAAATAAGCAAATTAATTTACTGATGGCAAGAAGTACTTATCGATAACATCAAAAATACTATTGATGCGTGGTCATCTTGAGTCCAAGTCCTTTTATATGATTTGCGGCCAATGACCTATTTACAGATAGCGATATATCTTCTAGATTTCTCTTGTTAAGATATTTTTGTTAATTATCAAAACTAGCTGTGGTTGCCGGATAACTGAACCAAAGTAGACCTATCTCTTATCTAAGATATATTTTTAATATTCACCGTTAGAGATTCATAAGTCTACGTGACTTGGTAAATATATGAGAAATTCACCAAATTTAGCTGCCCCACCTTTTGATACGAAACTTAACAATAGTGATCTGATGGTAAGACGACAGGAATAAGTAGTCAAGAATTGACTCAAATATAACGCCACTATGAGGCTATCCTACAATCTAGTTGCTTCGGCGTCTAAGACTGTTTCTTTAGCATAGACATTCTTTATATTAAAAATTTTTGAGAAGCCCTCTAGATGGAGTGTTTTCAAGGTAGTTAGGCAGAGAGACCTTCAAAAGGAGGGTCAGCAAACTTTTTCTATGAAACCTTATGAACCAGTACTTACATTTCATTTGCTCATCTGCCAGTATTTTACATAAAAAATATGTAATATACAATAATTAGGAAGACAGACAGGTTTGTCAGGATCGTGAAGTTTGGCTCTCGAATCTCTCTACATATCTCGCAAGGGACTTGGCTTGAAGATATGTATGTATATATGTTTGTTTGTTTGTTTACAATAATAGAAACTATTGATTTCATGTACTTTTCTCAACAAGTTTGCAAAATAATGATATATTAATTTTTATATGTTTGTGGTTATTCCCAACAGCTTGTAATAATATACGAAACGAAATTGGAACTTCCATATCGATTTTTGTAACATGATTGCCAAAAATTTTGTAACGTATGTTGAGTTTTGAACTAAGATTGAGTAACATACATTCAAATTTCTAAACTTTTTTTATTATATGAATAAGTATATCTTGATGTAAATAAATTAATTTAATCTGTATACATAAATATTAGTAATGGTGCTTGTCGGGGTGAGTCTGAAATATTAAGTGTTTTTTGTAACTATTTCCCCGTGTTGGTCCGGGCTCCTTAGCAGAATAAGCATAGGCTTACCTTCACTATCACCATGACTTTTGATAAGGTTGTAGAGTTACGCAGATATTCGCCCGGATTGGTACCACCGCCTTATCTATTCCTGCCACAATAACATCAGTGCTTGCCGTTGACTTATTAATGATATCAGTATCATTTCATCCAATCCGATTCCGATTTCGTAAATACGTTGGTGCGAAAAAAAATTAAATCATCATAATAAATTATGATTTTCTAATATGCTTTAAAAATAAGATACTAAATTTTATCTACGATTTTATTCTTTCGTGGACTAGCTAGAGTCCAATGTTTTTTAAACTGGGACATACAGAAAAGTATAAATCTTAAATAAAGCCAGATAGAACATTTCAGTAGTTTTTCTTATCAAGCTTAATTTTATTTATATATTAATTGATCAAGCATATCACCAACTGTTATTATAACAATATTATAGTACAACATCTTAAGATACAAAAAAAGAACAAAGAACGAATCGTACAAATACTTGGAACTAAACACAAATAGATATTTTTTTTATTTTAAATACTGAAATATACAGCCAATCTAAACTAATAAACCTAGTAAAAAGCCACATTTTTTAAACATGAAATAACTATTTTATATTTAAAAAGTACTAAATATTTAACAAAAACAAAAATATGATAAAATTAAAAAAAGATATACATAATTAATAAAAAAGCACATTGTATTATTTTTTGCATTGTAGTCGGAATAATGTGAAGGTTACCATAATATTTATAACGTCATAAATAGTGCATGGCACAGGTGAATAAGCCCAAAAAACAGTTAGGAAAAAGCTACAATGGTTCAAACCTATCTATGGTTCTAAGTACCTATTGTTTTTAGATTTGAACAAATTCTAAGTTAAATCAAAATGCTCATGATCTAATTTCTGACCAGCACCTACGAATAATAATAAAAAAACAACAAATCTTATATAAGTGCATAAAATATATGAAAACACAAATGTATTAGGAGTGTATAAAACATAAGCAAAATAAAATACTGATGCATTAGTAATTTGATAATATCCCATAAAATAAAAAAAGTAAGTGTTTGTAAACTTTAAAAATCCTAAACTTAATGAATATTTAAATGAGAAGGTTAGTACTTTTTATGATGAAGCCAACACTGTTTTTATCGAAAACCTGAGTTAATTAAATAAATATTTGTTATTACAGCATACGTAATCATGCGCTAGAGAAAATAGTACTTAAATAACTTAAATCGAAAGTGAAATTCGACGCCGACAACGGTTACTTCCGATTTCTGTCTTCCCGCGCACAGACGTATAATGTCTACAGAATAAAAAGTGGTTCCATACAGCCCATACGAAAATGCAGCAAAACTTTATTAACATGTGCATAAAGTGGCAATAGTGAATTTTCCAACAATGGCGGGAAGTCAAAATTTTAAAATTAGAAGAAGAATTAGTTTTTTATTTTTTTTAATTTTCGTCGATTTGTGCCTGTGCGATGATACTGAAAACGACGTGTTAACATTACAAGATAATTTAGAATCGGAAGAAGTACCTTCAGATAGGAGAAGGCCAGCAAATGGACAGGAGAAAGATATTTTATTACTAGATGCCCTAGGGAGAAGGAAAGGCTCTTATCACAGCTCTCATAGTTCATACAGCTCGTCGCAAGAAGATGACTCTATCATGGATTTATTGGGAAAAAGTAAGTTTTATTTTCTTCATATTGAGTATATATTAATGATAAAAATGATTATTTCTCTACAAAAAATATCTTCAAATTGATTTTTTTTGTATCTACTGAGCCAATTGATTTTGATAGATTTTGTTACTTGAATTAATTAAGTCCGTTAAGAGATATAATATGAGCATACATGCTACGTTTGAAAAATTTGCGCTACATTTTATCATACATTCTAAAAAATATGGGCAAGTACTCGTTTGAAAAAACATACTCGTATTTAGTTTATACTGCTGAAACAGAGTTATAACAACAAATTATATATTTTTGTAGTTTTTAGAAAAATCGCATATTTTTCTATTATTTAAAATATTTAGAAATTAATGAAAATTAAATTAATATACATAATTTTTACATCCGTGAAATTTATCAATAAATATAATGGGACAATTTTCATTATTATATAAGTTTAAAATAAACAAATTATATACTTATGATATGTGTACACTATCACAACGACACTAGTCTACGACACTATTATTTAAAAATAAATGTATCATAAGAAATGCAGGCATGTGTCCATAAATCACTTAAATGTCTATTATTGTCAGGATGCAAATCATAGCATCGTCAATAATCTTTTTTTTAATTTTAACAGTGACGTTAGTATCTGCCGTTGGTCAGTTTAATGTCATAAAATGTCAGAGTTTTGGGTAAAGCAATGACTTCCTCATTCAAGCTTAGTTAGTGAGATTAGGCGAATTTGTTACGAAAATTTTACAAACCGTCTCCAAAATTGTCAAATTTTACTAATTATGTACAGGCGCCAATACCAGTCAAAAATCTTATAGTAATCGATAGGAGTCTGCATATATACATACATATCTTCACGCCAAGTCCCTTGCGGGGCAGGAAGAGATCAACTCGGCAAATCTCACGATCCTGACATACCAATGTGGCTTCCTTCACATTCATTACCCTTTTCATACAAACACTCCGGTTTCAGATATTCTTGACTAGTCTGGGTACTTATAAAAAAAGTTGACACTTACAAATCTAACTGATTCTTCTCATCATCAGTATTTCCAAGTTTTTACGACACATCCAAGTTCTGAAACCTTGACATACTTCTCGTTTGCATCATAATCTGTCATGTCAGACCATGAGTGAGACTGAGTATGTTACTCATGCTTTTACAACACTCTATGGTCGTGGGGTAAACCTACACGCATAAGGTTACCGAGCCGTGACGTACAAGTTCGACGCCTGAGTAAGACAGGCATAAAAGTCTGTATTTCTAGGTTTAGATGTTTAGCAAAGTTGTGTCACTATCTGTTTAAGGGTTTCTAAGTATTAGTACAGTTGAGTAACAAACATATCACAAGCATTATTTGCTTACTTTTGGGGTTAAAATAAATTTAATTATGAATTATGAATCCGTCTAGAATTTCCCCCGTGTTGGTCCGGACTCTTTTGCAGAATAGACCATTTGCCTTTCTTGTCAGGCAGCTCGTAAAAGTCGAGCATAGGCTTATCATCACTAACACCGTGACATCTGACTAGGTGGTAGAGCTTAGCAGCGACTCGCCCGGATTGGTACCACCGCCTTACCTATTCCTGCCGCTATAACGTCATGACGTGTTCCGGTTCGGAGGGTAAGGTAGCCGGTAAACTTACTTATGCTCGAGGCCTAACATCCCGGCCTCAGGTTAGCAGCGCCCCATTATCATCTTTGGTGTCTCTAGGTGGCGGAAACTTCTTACCATCAGGAAATCCGCCTGCTTGTTTGTCTTCCAATGTCATAAAAAAAATATCAAAACGCCTAAAAATTTTTTTTTCAAAAGCACAGGCAATGAAAACGATTTTAATATACAGGACCAGTCCACACTTAAAAAGTCTTCTTTTGCATTTTTTTTTCTCATTTCAATATTTAGAGGTGATTTTTTGGGTCGTATCTTTGGCTTGATTAGATTTCTTCATTAACGATGATTTTATGATCCTTGTCATGTAGTATTAGTTCTTAGGTAGGTTCATTTTAACTATAGCCATGAATACCGACTTTATAAAAAAACAATTAAACTTCAGCATCAATTCAGCATTTCAGGCATGGAACTTTGGTATTTGGATTCGCAACTTTCTTTTTGTAAAGTAAAACAAACAAATAGATTTTCAGTTACTAAAAGTATGCGCTGCCTGTAGACACCAATAACGGCAATGGTACTTTACAAACCTGAGGCTGGGATAAATCGTTTTTTATTTGAAAAAAGATACTTCCCCGTTTAATCGATTAAAATTTGATCAAAACCCATCAGGCAGTTTTAAAGCTGTACTAAATAATTGATTATGATTAAAAATATTTTTTAACAAGATTAAGTAATTTCACAATGTAACGTAAATCCAAAAAGTAAAAATTGGCAACTTATTTCGTATAGCAAAAGTCATCAAGCAAAGTAAGTTGCTTAACAATTTGTTCATTATGTCTTTTTACTAGCATCATACTTGTACGATCTATTACGTAATCTATAGTGATAACTCACGCAATGATCTATAGATCAATATGGCGGTGAACGTCCGTGGTTGATCGGTCAATTTCACTGTTGCGCTAATCGTGCGCAACTTTTACTATCAATGATCTATCTACATAGTGCATTGTTTCGCGATGTGTTTCGACTTGAATTTAATATTAGCACGCTCGCTACTCATGTCTAATAGGCAGAGGAAAAGTGAGTAATTCGTTGTTGGTCTGGGCATCATTGTAGGTACAATACAATACAATAACTATTTATTGTGCACCAAATACAGATAAATTACAAATACATCAAATAGGTAAAACTTAAATTATAAGATACACAAAGGTGCCCTTATCGCCAAGTCAGCGATCTCTTCCAGGCAACCCTTGAGTACGGAACAAGATATAGGGGACTACTGTGTAATGGTGCTCTAAAAATATAAAAATGCATCAAATACTAGACAAAATATATCATCATAAAAGAAGGAGCCTGTTTTAATAATAGTATTAGAATTTAGAACAAGCAATAAAATTATTAATCACAGTGAACGCAGAAAGTGATGCTTTAACATACTTTTGAAAACATTAATATTTGGAGCTCTCCTGATATCTACGGGAAGAGAATTCCAAATCCTTACTGCCTGCGAGGTAAAAGAACGGCTACCTAATACATAAGTCTGTAAGAAGCAGACGAATAAAGAAAATTCTACTTTGTAGTAGTTTCCTGTTGAAATTAAAATGCTAGATTGTTAATTGAGTATGAGTAATAGACTTTCATTTTGTGCTACGTAATTAATGTGCGAATATTTAATTGTTAATTAAAAGTAGCACAGTTCCCACGAGCCATTAACACGGATTTGCAAAAAATGTTATATAACTGTGCAAATTTGTTTAATTATTCTTTTTATTTGTATATTTTTATAACAATTACATTTCCGTAGTGTTTAGTTGCGAGCTAAAAGTTCCTACCAATATTTTTTACATAAGTACTAACAAATTGTGAATCGAAGCAATCGGTCACTACTTTTGTATCCGACATTTCTTTTATAACAAATTATTGTCGACAACTTAACCTTCTGAAAATCTTTCTTGTCTACCAAATCTGTTTAAATTTTCTTGTCTTTCGAAATCTAAACTCTCCATGTCTATAAAAATGAATAAAATAATCTTACGAAATCCCAACTTTTGTTAGCTAAATCTATTTAACTTTTACTCCTTTAGAAATTGAAACTTTCTTGTCTACAAAATTTAGTATGTAAAAAAATGTTTACCTAAATGCAGCTGCAGATTATTGGTATAAATTTGCAAAACTGTGTAACATTTGCACTAAACCAATTTTAAGTTATGCTATCTTTATTCAACAAAAGTAATAGAAAAAGACAAAACACGTTTAGTGCTGTCAGATTAGTCTGCACAGATTTCTATGAACGTTTAATCTATTTCTAGAAAAACATTGATTAAATCATTCCAATTTGATGTGTTTGAACTAAACTTGCAAGCCTAACATGTACCGTTTAAAAAACATTTCATTTGAAAAAAACTATCTGAAATCCATCATCCAGCATCCATCTAAAATAAGTTTAGTTTGTGCACAACAGAATTACCACCATTGTGTACAAATAAGGTTAAACTAATGTTTACAAAATGTGATAACTATTGGAAACAATGGTTACATGATAAAATACATAGGATATAAAGAGTTTGTATTTGTACTTTGTTGGTCCGGGCTTCTTTGTAGAATAGACCTGCCTTTCTGCCAGGCAGCTCGTAAAAGGCGAGCAAAGGCTTACTGTCACTAACACCGTGACATCTGACTAGGTGGTAGAGTTTCGCAGCGACTCACCCGGATTGGTACCACCGCCTTACCTATTCCTGCCGCCATAACGTCATAACGTGTTCCGGTTCGGAGGGTAAGGTAGCCGGTAAACTTACTTTTGCTCAAGGCCTAACATCCTGGCCTTAGGTTGGCAACGCAACATTACCATCTTTGGTGTCTCTAGGCGGCGGAAATTTCTTACCATCAGGAAATTCGTCTGCTTGTTTGACAATATCATAAAAAAAACTTGGTGGTATGGTACATACACACGTTTTTAAATTACACTAGTATTTTTCCACAATACACTTGAAATTACTTTTCATTATAACTAAGCAAAATGGTTTCGCTGCTTTTTCCTCTTCGTTCTGGGTTAAAAAGAAAAGAAGGTTTTCCTAACTCTATTCCTCTACTTTTCTTTATCTTAACATCCTCTAGTGACAGATTATTGACTTGTATAACTGT
Organism: Calephelis nemesis; assembly: GCA_002245505.1. Classification (NCBI taxonomy): domain Eukaryota; kingdom Metazoa; phylum Arthropoda; class Insecta; order Lepidoptera; family Riodinidae; genus Calephelis; species Calephelis nemesis. The sequence goes on from NJDD01000186.1 coordinate 167,511, forward strand.
TTTCTCGACGTCAAACCAGTTTTTTTGGTTTACTTATAAATGTTATAACTAACAATCAAAAACTTTGTAAATAAGTAAATCTTTAGATAAAATAAACACAAACCTGTTTACTTGATTGAAGCGAAAAATATCTAATAATGAGGAAAAGTGAGTGTTATTAGTAAACATAAAATGAGTAATGTTTAATACCAAAGGTGTTGTCATTACATACCTGACAACTGTTTCGATTACATCAATTTTACGTTTATAAAATGAACGTTAATAAATGAACTAAAATGAAACTTTAAATTTAAAAAATAAGTTTATTTTACGAGGTAATGCCTATTTTATAACCCTATCTATACTTAGAGCTAGATCTACTAGAATTTCGTCAAAAAGGTTTATTTTTTATTTTTTAAAATAGCACTGTTTACCTGAAAACTGATCTAAAGTGGCCTATCTCTTATCTCAGATAGGACATTGAAAATAATCGATAGTTTAATAGACATCCGTTTAACACAACCGAGCAAATATTCAGCTGCGCGCCCGTTTAAATCTTTTGCACTAAACATATCTTGCAACCTTAACGCGACGCTCAGCAACATTATAATATGATAGTTTGCTTTTACTAAGTCTTGGCTAAAACTGAGTTCCTGGGTTAAACATTTAAGTCTGAGTTCTATCATAGGGTTAAATTATACTATAGAAGCTAACTCAATATAATTTCACTCGGGACGTGTTCCTTGTGGAGTAAATTTTGTTGCAATATTATTTAAAGAAAATTTCTTAATATAAGAGAGTTTTTTTATGTTTTCTTGCTTTAACGTTAATGCTTGCCAAGATTTTAATAATATTTTAGGATGGTAGCCGTCAACGTACTAAGTAGGAATTTTAGCCATTTTCACACACCTTCGAATACTAAAACAATATTAGCAGGAATACGAAAGACGTTGATAGCAGTCGCGCTACTTATCCCAGAAATGTACTACCAAGAAACTAATTGATTATTTTTGTCCACAGTGATACCCCAAACTTGCAGATACCGGGGTGCCAGGTTTCCATGTGGCCTGAGCATCACGTGTATGGTGGGGGGTGGGAAACCCATGGACCTCTGTAATGGGGGGATGATTTGGGCTTGCTGTGTTGAACGAGAAACCACTGAAAAACCAACGGAAGTGGCACCTGTGGTGCATAACGCTAGTGAGTTTTTTTCCTTTATTCTCAGATTTTTTTATAATTTTAGAATCAATTTTTTTAAAAATCAGATGAACAGTTAATTACTACAATAATAGTAAAACATAGGACATAAATGTTTTTTTTTTATGATATTGGAAGGCAAACAAGCAGACGGATTTCCTGATGGTAAGAAATTCACGACGCCTACAGACACCAAAGGTAGTAATGGTGCGTTGCCAACCTAAGGTCAGGGTAATAGACCACGAGCAAAAGTAAGTTTACCGGCTACCTTACCCTCCAAACCGGAACACGTCATGACGTTATGGCTGCAGGAATAGGTAAGGCGGTGGTGCCAATCCGGGCGAGTCGCTGCGAAACTCCTAGTCCTACCACCTAGTCAGATGTCACGGTATTAGTGACGGTAAGCCTATGCTCGCCTTTTACGAGCTGCCTGGCAGGAAGGCAGGTGGCCTATTCTGCAAGGGAGCCCGGACCATCACGGGGAAATGATAGACACTAGTATGAAGATCTAGGCCTGTACTGTGATGTCTAAAAGCAATATTATTTTAATACTGACAATTGTCTATATCTAAACTCGTCTTTATAGCGCGTATGATAAGGCCGTATTTTACATTGTCACATTGCATTATTAAGATAATATTATATTAAAGCGTCATAATGCGCACCTAGCCTATAAATATATGAATATTTGTAATAGCATAAGCATAATTTAACAGTGATACTAGGTACTTAAAGTTAATAATTTGTTTTGAAAGAACTCAACTAGATATCGCTATAAAAAGTAGCATTTGTCCAGTCCAGAGTACTATAGCTACACGAAAAATATTACTAAAATTATAAAAGCGAAAATTTGTAACATTGGATGGATGTTTGTTACTTTTTTAAGTAAAAACTATCTAATATAATTCAACAGGAATATAGTTTATACATCATAATAACATTCCGGTAACAATTCATAAAAAAATACACTTTAACAAACGAGCGAAACTGCGAGTGGAAGCTAGTATATCATATCACACTGTTGGAGCGGAAAAAATAAGCTTGCATAGCGGAAAAATATAATCATAGTATGGATATCGTAAAATAATTACCTATTGGTACATATTGGACGTCCTAGCAAAAAATATATTACCACCCGATCAAACATGAGATTGATTGTATTCAAACACGATCTTAGCGTTTGTTGAATAAATAAATGTGTCCTTTATAATTATTTTCACTTCACACAAAGGCGGTTTTGTTGCTTTGGAACGATCTCTACCAGACAACAATTCATATATGTATTTAAAACTAAACAAGGGAAAAGAAAAAGGGAAAAACTTATATGCCAAAAAAGAATCCGAACATACTAGGAATATAAATGAAACACAATAATAAACAATTATTAAAGACATATAACAAACACACATACATAAATTACATAAATTATCGCAAAACCATATTTGTAATAAATGTACTATATATATTATATACTATACTAATACATATATGATACTTTATTTATTTTATGTTAAGCATAACAAAACCAAAGAAACATTAATATTTTAATTAAATGAAATATATAAAATAGGAGATAGCAGCGTCGATGTCACAAGCCTCATATACGGGAGACCAGTCAATGGCAGATAAATCTTCAGACGGACAGTCGAAGTTAATATTATTCAAAGAACGTCGGAAAATGAATTCAGCACTTCTTTTGGGAGAACGAACACGATATGACAAAAAGATGAGATCGTGAAAAGAAAAACATGACGAAAATTGACCATGTCTTGAGACTTTACCAGGCTGAGATACAATACTAAGGTCCAAGAGAGAAGGAACACAATTAGGCGATTTATGAGTTGCAGATAATGGAAGGATGTTGAGGTTATAAGAGGATATTAAATTACAGAGCTTGGCTGCCCGATTGTCTTTTTTTAAAAGACACGTGTTAAAATCCCCCATGAGAAGAATGTCAGTGTAAGTGGGACAAATAACGTGCAAAACATTTTCTAGCGTGTCAAAATAATCTATGTGTAAAGAAGGACTGTACAAAACAGATAATACAATTTTAGAATGGTTAACAAAAATTTCCAAAAAAATAAATTCAGCCGAGTTATTAAATAAACTAGGAGAGCACGCAATGATTTTATGTGGAATATTAGATCGCAAGTATATGGCAACCCCCCACCCCCCTTACCTGTACGATCATTTCGAATTAATACAAAACCTGGTAGCGAGAATTGAAGGGATGAGAGTGAAGGCTTGAGGAAAGATTCAGATACCAGGATAGCGTCTATGTTGGAATTGCAAAAGGATGCTAAAAGATCAACACAATGCGCTGAAATACTCTGCGCATTAATATGCATTATGTTGAGATTGTTAGAATATTGGGAAAATATACTAGAGATGTATATTTTCCTCTGACCTCGTTAGAAGAGATTTCGGATGAGTTACTAGAAGCACTAAAAAACTCTTCATCAGCAGAGGAGCAAGATAAAAAGTTTTCGTTATCACAACATAAAGAAGGCATTAAACTTTCCTAATTGACAACTACCTGTTAATTATTCTTTACACAATAATTTTATTTGTTAAAACTACAAAAAAAACAATACTTAGAAACAAACTGAAAACAAAACAAAAAAAAACAACTTAATAAACTGATCTTAAACTTAAAATATATAAATTATATTAATAAATATAAAATACTCAACTATAAAAAAAATACACTACAAAGTCTAAAGCAATACATTAACTAAGATCTAAGCAACACACAAATAAATTAAAATCCTGAGAAAATCACTGCTTGTGTAAACAAATCTACAAAAATATTACTAAAAAACAAATTAAAAAAGGGAACTTATTTAACAATAATCAACTACTGATATAATACACACATAGTAATCTAATAAAGTGACGTACACTATAACTTATCAGAACTAACAACTGCTAACTAGAAATGTAAGCAATTTGGAGCGCTACTACTAAAAATAATTAAGCAAAACAACAAATGAAAAATAAAGATGAATGATTTAACAATTAACTGTGATATGAAATGGAAAGAAAAATACAAAGAATTGTTTACTTACAATCGTTACACCAGAGGTATATAAACAACAGCTATTGCTCCATCAATTCATCTTGTCATTTCGGTGAAACAGAAACAATTATGCTTGGATAGCCTACAGCTAAATGAACATTAATAGCTGATTTAAATTACACCTTTCGCCTTGGTTTCCGTGGTGACTTTAGTGAATTAGCATCATCTCGAGAGACTGAAGATACTGGCTTAGGAATGACAGGCAAGGAGTCCTTAACGGGGTGCTGCAGAATAAGCTTTTGAAGATCTGTTGCCTGTTCAATTTTCACCCGGCTTTTATCAGGCAACAAAATTATAATTTTACTATTAGCAGTCCAGCATTTATTTATGCCGAAGTACTTGCGAGCCTCCATAAACACTTGGTGTCTGGCTTTGGTCAAAAATTCCGAAACGGTTATACCAGATCCTTTAAGAGCTGTTTTGTTGCTCCATATCATCTCCCTATGATGGAATTCACGGAATCTAATCAAAATAGGCCTTGCTTTTCCTTTGAGAACACCAAGACGGTGACACACTTCAATAAAATTGGAAGAAAACTCAGCCTGACCCAACTGATTGTTAAAAATTCGTGTAACCTTACTAACAAGTACTTCATGCTGATCTTCAGTGACACCATGTAATAACAGCACTTTTCTTCTCAGCTGCGCCTCGTGTCTTTCAACACCCAATGATAGGTATTCCAACTGATTTTTTAATAAGTATACAGCTTTCCAGATAAGAGACTTAAAGTTTGAGAAGTCCTGTGCAAGTAAATTTAAGTCAGGAGCTGCCGAGGATCCTGAAGAAGCTATTTTCCGAATTTTGTCATCATATTCCGCCATTTTGAATGCAAAAAAACTTGTGACCTCTTCAAGGTTAGATGACATTACTAGTGATATATCCATGGATTGTGTAAACAGTGAAACTTTTAGGAAAATTGATTAAGTATGATGCTTAAATGTTTAAAAAACTAACACATTTAAATGTAAGTAAAAATAAACTAGTAAAAACAAATTAAAAATTAGAACACTCTCAAATTATGTGTGTACTGATGCCTACCCTCAAGTAGTATAATGTGTGTAATCTTCTCAGTGTGTGGCCGTGTTCCGATCCGGTGGTAGTTTTTAGTATCATATAGACTCGTCATGAGTGTCTCATGTAAAGTTTAAGGGAAATACACGATTTTCTATTTCTATATCCAATGAGTTGTATGAAGAAGATTAACAAGAATTGCAATTGTACGAGTATGCATGTATTTTCTGTTCAAGTAGGATAAAAAGCACAGGTACATCCAAAATTCTGTGGAAAATAGTCAAATTGTCTCTGAAGTCAACTAATTAACAATACCGTATTTCCCACATCCAATTTTCTTTCACTTTTTAAATTTTGGTTTTTGAAATTAACCAACTTGTTTCACTTTTACAGCATAGTAAAGATAATGTTAAAAAAGTGAAATCGATTGGCTAAAATTAGTAGTAAAATTTATTCTTTTTTTATGATTCAGCTAGGCATACAAGCAGACAGATTTCCTGATGGTAAGTAATTCACGCCGCCTAGAAGGTGGTAATGGTGCGTTGCCAACCTAAAGCCGGGATATATTAGGCCTCGAGCAAAAGTAAATTTGCTGGCTACCTTGCCCTCCGAACTGGAACTCATCAACAGCAAGCATCAACGTTATGGCGGCGGGAAAAGTTAAGACGGTGGTACTAATCCGGGCAAGTCTTTGCGAAACTCTTTCACCTAGTCAGATGTCATGGTGTTAGTGACGGTAAACCCATTCTGGAAAGGTGCTAGGACCAACACGGGTTACTAAAATATAATGTATAAAGCGAACAAGTGCTCGGCTGACTACTCGTCCTGAAGAGATAAGCAGGTAAAAGACACCTTTGTGGGACTTAGTGTCTTCGTCTAGTCGGTTTAGGTTGCCTCAGATTACCTTTTTGGAGATATGGACGTGAAGATACTGCGACATTAGCACTATAACATTTCTATCTCGTTCATATTTCGTTATCAAGAACAAGACCAATGTTTACTTACCATAAACCCGATCTCGGTGTTTAATAACTAACAGAAAGTGAAAGCATGAAAATCGTATTGCAACAGTCTTATGTGTGAACAAACGGTTTAAATAACTATTTATTTTGATGTTGACTGTTCTTCCAAATTCATTAAATTTGAACATTAGTAATTAGTATATAATGAAAACAATTAAAAGTTACTACTCTCAAATAAACACAAACGGAGACAAGCATTTCACCTGAGGGGAAATTGATCATTTCTCCTTAGTTTCACTTACGTATAACTCCTGTATCGGTTAGGGGTCGGCCCTATAATGAAAGGGACTGAAAGAAATCAATAAAATCATGCACACTCCGGTAAACCAAGTTACATATTAACAAACTTTGTGTAATTTGATTATTTTTTTTACCAAATTTATGAGACCTAAATAACGAATGAATGATTGAACTCTTTATTGTGCACATTCTAACTTACAACAAAGTAAATGCAATGAAGTATTGCCAACAGCATAAGATTATATGTATGTTTATGTTAGCACTTGCCCTGTGCTTAGATAACATTTTATTAACTTTTAATGTAAGATTTTTTTCCTTAAAATTTATATAATCTGTGCAGGTAGCACATAAAGCGGTCTTATCGCCAAACAAAGCGATCTCTACCAGACAACCTTTTTGTCTAAGGAAACAATATACACATATCTTCAGTAAATATGTAGTTACTAAAACAAAATTATTTAACATGCAGACCCAGGAAAACGTTTATTTATGTATCTTTCACTTTTACAAAATTACTACCTTCTTATTTAAGCTGTTGGTAGTCGGTAATTGCCCCGTTGCATCTGTGACCTAGTTGTTATTGGACTTGACTTCTTGAGGTCCCGGACTCGATTTCCTGGTAGGGCAACAAAAATAGAAAATGTGTAGTTTTAATATTTTAATGAAAATAACGATGCCCACGATTAAATGTATTCCCGTTTGACGAAAGGCTTACCACATGTCACATTGTAGAACTTAGTGTATTCGACTAGTCATGGTATCAATTATTTATCAGAAATCAGAACCTAAAAATATTTTTTATGACATTGATAGGCCAAGAAGCAGACTAATTTCCTGATAGTAAGAAATTCACACCACCTAGAGTCACCAAAGTCGGTAATGGTGCATTGCCAACTTGAGGCCGGAATGTCAGGCGTCGAGAAAAAGTAAATTTACCGGCTACCTTACCCTTGAAACCGGAACACGTCATGATGTTATGGCGGCAGGGATAGGTAAGTCGGTGGTACCTACAAAGTACCTAAGTCACAGTGTTAATGACGGCAAGCCTACGCTCGCCTTTATGTCTGCTCGCATAGCAGAAAGGCAGATGGTCTATTCTGCAAAGGAGCCCGGACCAACACACGGAAAAATTTGTACTTTTAAACTCACTCACCACGATTACGTTGCCAAGGATGTTAACTCGACAATTAACATACAGTAGTGTGACACATCAAACAACAAAGAGAATGTCGTAATAGTTTTCTTGGCACATATAAAATTCATGGCGCGGTGTGATTACGAAATATCAAGATTTGATATCACAATGTTAGCTTTCACTTAAAAGTAAGGTTATGTGGTGATACACTATTTACTTATAAAGATATGAAAACTCTTGTAATGTAAAGATATTTTACTTTTAACGTTTGTAAATATATTTTAATTATGTGCTTTAAATATTTTTTCAAACTTTTAAAAGAAAAAAATAGCCCCGGTCAGCATTTGTCTACACACAATTAATTTCTAGTACAACTGGCAAGATATATATCATAACTACGAGTACTGGCTGTTCGCTAACGACTTTGTCAGAATAGTTACGATTTTCATGCAAACTTTTAGCATCTGTTATTGTCATTTAAAATAGCCTATATTTAAACTCGAATCTAGAATTACATTTGTTCAAATTTTATCAAAATTGCTTCAGCGGCTTAGCCGTGAAAGAGCAACAGTACACATATTAGACATCAAATTAGAATGGTTCCTTGCCGATTACTCTCAAAATTATTTTATGAATGTACATAATATTTGTTTAACAATAAACATATACACATGGAACATACATCACTCAAATGAATTTGAACTCGACATTGATTTTGAAATTGCTTAACAAATCTTAAGTTTGAATTTTAATTTTGGACTTTTCTTTGTAATTTTGCCCCTTCATTTTAATAATACGCCTTAATGTTGAAGGCAAATCTTGACAAAAAATATAAACAAGATTCATATTTTTTTTAACTTAAACAACTCGTAAACTTTGGGCTAAAATTGTTGTTAAAAAAGTCCGTTTTCGGACTTATTCCACCCTAAAAGTAGCGCGGTATCTCTGAGATGGGAGGTCACCAGTTAAGGTTATCTAGGTACATCCTAACATTAAATATCAAGGGTTGTCTCCTGGAAGATCAATCCTTGACTTGGTGCTGCGTTATTTTTACTGGGGAAGGCGATTTTCACCGCTCAGGTTTAGGCGCTTGTCGGGCTTACTTTTGTAATTCTATCAACCTTGATCTACAATAAAAATCTAACTTAAACCTTATGTTGTAAACTTGCTATTGTTGTTATGGTCTAAAAGTTAGGACACTTACATCCACAAGAGGCTTACTATTACAGCTTCAGTTTGTCATCAATAACGTCTTTTGTTTGTGTATAGTCTATATTTCTTACTATCAGAAAACTTTTATTTGCTTTCGGTTTCGCTATACAAGCATCATCAGGGCTATATAACAACTCATGATGATGCTTGTTGATGCCGGTTGGCTAAACCATAAAAAATAAAAACATATTGTGGAAAGTACAAGTGTTTGTAAATAAAGTGTATCAAGAATGGATAGACCGTAGTTTATTGACAAATGACACGAATTGATCGAATTTCAAAAAATTCGTTGGAAAGTAGGTAGGTATATATACTTTTTGTGTAATATATGCCTAAGGAAAAATCAAATGCAAACAGCCATCAAAAACTGAATTAATTGCTGTAGTTGGTAAAAAAAGGTGAGTTGAAAAACAAAAAAAGGGTAAGGTACTGTTGCAGGAATGGATCTAAAACAGTACATAACTCTACAAACGTACATAATTCTAAAAACAGTATTTTTTGAAAGTTTTCTAAAGTATGTTTAAGAACGATTATACAATCACATTCTCTTTATCGAGTTAAAGTCGATAGTTACGCAAGTAATAAGAGATTTAGCCTGGATATTGAAACGCAAATAGGCATTATTAAATAACGGAAGCCGGAAACGACATTTATTAAATGTTAAGCAACAAATTAAAAAATATTTTTGAAAAATTAAACACCGTATTGAATTTATAATTACGTAATTTTTAATTCGTGTGATTAAAGAGAATTGTGTAAAAAAGTGAAGTGAATATTGCATTTTGTTGTGCACTAGCGGTAATATTATTAAACACCGTCAGCATTTTTTAACGAAATCTACATAATTACGGTCTTATTACTAAGTGACGTATATAACGTTTACAATTTAAAGGAAAAGTAGAAAAATAAATTGATGTTACATTTCGAATATTAGCATTTGAACACTATATATACTAGACGCAGAAAGTATCTTTACGTCCTATCTCCAAACAGGTAGGCAGACGTAAACCCAGGCACTTACAACTAGCCGAAGACACTAAGTCCCACGATTGATCTTCGTTATTTGATTAGAAAATTGTAAATATACATTTTCTAATTTTATTTTGTTGCCCGACCCAGGTATAGTACCCGGGACCTCAAGAAGTCAAGATTACAGACCGCTAGACCACAAAGGCGATTATACATTCCAAAGCAAAGAACATAAATAAGCAAAGAACCAATAATACTTTTAGAACTCTGATTTGTATTAAATATTTTTGTAAATAAACGTTAGTAAATGTCACCCAAGTCAAGAAATAATGTACTGCAGCAATTACTACTATTTTTTACAGTAATTAGTAGTCATTTGATTATTACTAAACTACAGTAATGTAGTATATCGCCTCTGTGTATTGCGGTCTGGCGCTAGACGTGACTTTATGACATTTTATTAAATCAGGCATTACTTTGCGGAAATCTATTATAACAGATCCAGAATAAGCCTTTACTTTGCTAATTCCTTACGCTTATATTAAAAGCTTATTCTACAACTGTTAACTTTATGAGGCCACCAATCATATTGGGTCTTAGTGTCTTCGACTAGCAATGGGTGCCCTGTTTGCGCCTGTAGGCAGAGGCGATAGGCAGAGGAGATTCAAGAATTCAGGCGTGAATATACAGTAGTTATAGGGTAGTAGTAGTCAATTCAGTGTAATGCATATTTTATTGCTAGCTGTTTGAAAAACAATGTTAATAGACGTTTCAATTACCTTAACATTGGTAATTATTACCAAAACTCAGGAAATTACTGTAATAGAGGTTAAAAATGGAATGACTCACGAATGCGATTTTTATAACTAATTACATGAAAATAAATGTTAAAGAAACATTTGCAGTTTAACGTTCATAACTATTACCGAAAATCAGGAAATAACTGTAATATGGTACTTAGTACTTTTGATTACTTAATGCTATTGTTTTATTTGTTACGGCTGTTGAGCAAAGAAAACTTTACATACGGCCTTTAGACTTACTAATGTCAAAATGAAAGTGGGCGATACTGTCATGACTTATTATTCATTGTAGCGCTTTTCCTGATTAAGGTGAGCAATCTTTTCTAAAAATGGCAACGTGCCAGTAGCACCTTCTTATGCAGAATATATTTATAACCTGCAACTTGTTGCATAAGGAACTGCATCGCGACTTTTATTTATAAGTACACAGCTTGACAAATGTCGTTAAATATCAAGACACTTATGGATTTAGCAACCTGGAACTGAAATATTTCGTTTCTTTATTAAATTTAATGGAAGGCAAACAAATAAACGAATTTCCTGCGTAAACTGCTAGAGAGTAGAAATATACGTTCTCTTTAGTCTTAAATAATTAAGCACAAAAAAAAAGACTCTGGAAAAGTGACTCCAACTATGTCATTAGGTACCAAGTTGCAATTTGTTTTTTTTTTGAAAGATAGCTCATGATTCCAAAATGGTACCACATTAATTTAATTATGATTCAACGAGACGTAGTTTTTAAATTATACTTTATAATAATGCATTATTGTCTATGTTAACGACCTCATCAGTGATGATCTCTCGTAAACATAGACAACAAAATTTATTTTTAAAAAAGAAACATTAAGGCCCCATACTCAGTCAGCCAGAAAAGCCAATCACCGCGCTCCCCCGTTCCATGATTACTATGAACAATGGCGCTCTAAAGTAAACGTCTTAAGCGACAAATCACTATTTTTGACACTATAAAAGTAATTTGAAAAAAAGTATAAAAACTGAAACACTTATCTTTTAGATATAGTATTTATCTATGTTTACGTTAAATCTGGTGTCAATATTTTCATAGTTAAAGTAGACAGTTGGGTTTTGCTTTCAAAAAAGGGTTAGTTTTTTGATTTTTTTCTATCGATCAAAGTGAAATGAATCGTGTTTTGGAAAGACTAGTCTAGTAAAACATATTAATTTTAATCTCGTGTATTTTTGTCAGCAAGATCCATGATTGCTTTGTATGAAAAAAACAGTAAACTGCTGACGTACGCTGCCCCTTAAACTCCGTTTTTCATTGGCCGTACAAACCTATTGAAACGAATACCTCCTATTTCTTTCTGACATAATTAAGTTTAATTGAGACTCTACTCTCCAAATCAGAATACGCCATTTGCGAGCACTGATATTGTGGTCACAAAAGAGGTATAGATGTTGTTGAATCTACCTTCTAGGCTGACTACACTAGTGGAAGCTTTAGTATTTTCATTTACTTGCGTCTTCATAGAGTAAAGTATCTTCATGCCCCTATACTCAAAGTGGTAGGCAGAGGCACAACTAGTCGTAGTTGTGTAGGGTGTGCATTTGTACGGTCTTAATTAAAAAAAGTTAATTAGCATTATTCATTGCCAGCCTTTGTAAGAACTTCAGTTTAAATTTTTAGAATAGAGTCAAAAAATGTCTTCACGCCTATATCTTCGAAGAGCCGACTAGCCGAATACGCTAAGTCCCACAATGTGATAGATTTTATCTAATCCCGAGCAACGTTTTATCTTTGGAAAATTAAAAAAAAACAATTTCATTTTTGTTGCCCGACCCGGGAACCGAACCCGGGACCTCATGCAGTCAAGTCCAACAACTGAACCGCTAGGCCACAGAGGCCGTTTATTCTTTAATTTGTACTTTAATACTATAACTTGAAAAGTCAATAAAGAAGTTACTTAACAAAATTCTAAAAAAAAATTAAAACTATGATATTAAATTTTGTGCAGTCTAATTTTCTGTTATTTTTAAATTGAAAATTTTAAATATGTTTTGTTTTTTACGCAAATCTAACGTGCACGTTTTGTTTTTTATAAGATATTTTAAGAAGTGTTATTATTTTGCGTTGCAGTTGCAAGGTATCGCCGTACTTGTACTAAGTTTTTCTAATGTTTTAACATTTTTTTTATGATACTGGAAGGCAAACAAGCAAACGGATTTCCTGATGGTAAGAAATACACACCGCCTAGAGATACCAAAGGTTGTAATAGTGCGTTGCCAACCTGAGACCGGGATGTTAGGCCTCGAGCAAAAGTAAGTATACCGGCTACCTTACCCTCCGAACCGAAACACGTCATGACGTTATAGCGGCAGGAATAGGTAAGGCGGTGGTCCCAATCCGGGCGAGTCGCTGCTGCGGCATCTGCGCCGGAGGTGATATATTTAAAAAAAAAAACTCTACCACCTAGTCAGTTGTCACGGTGTTAGTGACAGTGAGCCTATGCTCGCCTTTTACGAGCTGCCTGGCAAGGAAGGCAGATGGTCTATTCTACAAAGGAGCCCGGACCAACACGGGGAAAAATCATCAAAACATCTAGTCTTTATCACTTTTTGTCTCAAGCAATCTCACTATAGTATTAGTATAGTATAGTAGCCGTCACCTATATATATTATCATAGATGTTCCTGCTACTTTGCTGTCTTATGACCGAGACACGTGTACAAATCTACGTACGGAACACTACAATGACGAGCACAGCTAATACAGGAGGATTAGTAAAGGTGGTGGCATAGCTATTACACTCTATCGCCAGTTACAACTGGGTGTTCCATTTGGCAACCTAATGTTACGATCTGTTAATTTGAGAAAGGGTCAGGAGACTACAAAAATGTTACTCAGTGAAAAGTGGGATCATTTTCAAAACATTCAAAGGCCAACACCTGATTCGACGTACAGAACACAAAAACGTTACTTAGTGGAAAGTGGGATCACTTTCACATTTTCCACTAAGTAACGTTCAACATTCGTACCCCAACACCGGATACGACATACACTCGTCTATTTTTAGTTTTCACGTGTTGCGAAGTGCTGTACGCTCCACTAGATCTGCTTCAATTGTTCACTTTCACTAAATTTCTCTTAAATCTTGTGTTAAGGTCTTTGTCCCGTAACATAGTCTCGGCATATATGTCGTTAAGATATACATCTATATAATATAGTTAGCTTAGAGATTATATCTTTAACAAGCTTGGTAATATGCGTTATGTTTCTTTGTTATACATGTTTCCTAATGGTAAGAAATTCTTGTGTTGTCTGTTATACCAAAGATATTCAAGGTGCGTTGCCAATCTAATGTGAAGCCTACTTTGAAAAGTTGTAGTAACCCTAGGACCGGAACACAAAGACGACGAACACTGACTTTATGACATCAGAAAAAAGTATGGCGGAGGTTTGAATAAAACGTCTCAGGTCTCTACAACCTGGTATGACAGACTATTTTAATAGTACAGAAGTCGATATTACTACATTTAAAGCAACCAAACGAGTCGTCACATCCCAGTATTCAAATTATAAATTAAATAATTTATAAAATCCTGCTACCAAACCTATCCCTTATATATCTAAAAACCATTTCGGAACGTCAGCTTTCAAACAATTAATCCGCATCGAAATTGGTCCATTCATTAAAGAGTCATGATACCACAGACAGACACACATACAGATACGCCAAACTTATATCACATTTCTATTTCCATCGGGAGTTAATAAATACGATCTTTTTTCATGGATAAATCAAAATCACATAATTTTTCTTAATGATTTTATTAAAGCAAATTATTGTGCTCTGCAACATTAAAAATAAAATATTTAACCTATTTTTTTTATGTTCTACAAAACTTGACTTATTGTCTGATTTAAGTAACACATACTGTATATTCAAATAAGTCTACACTTAGTGTATATTAAATCTTAAAGCAATGTAAATTGTATATTTCACAACAGGTGATCTAATCGAACTGCTCGGATCTTTTCCACACGAAAACTACGACTATCAAACAAACACAAACCAATTCGAAGATCCAATCATCATTTATACAGAAACAAACCGACCGAAACCACATTACCGGCCCAAACCGGTCTCAACACCGGATAATACCGGACAAAACCGGCCTACAGACTGGAACATACAAGATTACAATATAAACAACTTCTTTCATGTAAAACCGTCGTACCATGAAAGCACAACACAAGCGCCTGATTATCACACTGGTGATGTAGGGTCTATACCAGATGGTGATGATGATTATGTGCCGGTTCATATAAACAGTCATAACCCACTGAGGCCTATTTATCCGGGTGAGATCTATTTTGTAAGAAGCCTGGACTAATTTTAGTTGGAATTAAGAGGGTTCTTTTAGTTATACTAATAGTAGTTAGTTGGAAGTTGGTCTTTTGTAAAAAAAACTGGACTAACTGTAGTTGGATTTTTAGACTTTCTGGTCTACCTAGTAATGTTTGGAATTTAAGGTGTTGTAGTAAAAATTATGAAGGTAGTAGCACTTTTATTTGTATGAGTTATTTGGGGTTTAGGTTAGGTCATTTGTAAAAAATGGTCTAGTTTCAGATTTTACAAGGTTTCTGTAGATATACTAAAAGTAGTTGGTTTTTGAAATGGATCTTCCTAAATTAGAACTAATTTTAGTTTGTATTTGCACTGGGGTTTAAAATTGTACCAAAAAGTAAATATTTTCTACAGAAAATGTAAAAAAACATCTCACGTAATTTATTTATAATTTATAATTTTAATCTCTAAGCAAACCAAAAACATTTTTTTGTCTCATAACAAAAACTTCGTGCTATTCTCAATAAAAGAGAAACAGAAGTGCCTTTTAATTTTTTTAGCATAATAGTAAATATTGTATGGTTTGCAAATTTTGTTTGCTATAAGTAAACTGCTTGTAATTAATTAAAACTAATACACAGCGTGTTTAAACTTTTTATAAAATATTTAAAACTGAATCTGGTCTAATAAAAGCTACGAATGATTTTAGTTAAATACAACGTAACATGTTAATAGTTAGTGTGTTAGATTTAAAAATGTTTAGTAGGTCAACTATAAATTTAGATCTTGGAGGGTGTAAGTAGTTTTTTTTAGATCTTAAAGGAGTTGAGCATGGCATGTTATTTACCTTTCATCGTAACTCGGTGTTACCAGCGTAAGAATTAGTTTTCACCATTTTTTTTCATACATTTTTACATCGTCTGGCTTAATCTTAACCGCACAGCAATTTCGTAATCATCATGCACCATTCTGTTATGTATAGCACATGCTTTAAGCTTAAAATACGAATGCCAAACATCATTTGGGATGCAACTATTATAACTATTTTTATAAATGTATAATTGTAAGGGTTTACTTTCAGAGACTTACGACCAAGTTTCCTCAAAGTAGGAAATGCTGGATCAACTTTTTTTCGATGTGTATTTTTTAGAAAGTCTGCTTCCAATATTAAAAAAACGAAATTCCTATACACAAATTTAAAAAATCATAACTTCATTTCTATCCGTTTCTTTATATTGAATCTGTGACTACGTTTTTTAAGACAGTATTTTTATGTATAAAGCCAATAAGTGAACGGCTTTCATTATAAAAAAATTTTCACTACTTAAATAAATTCAATAGAAAAACACTTTGCCTACCAAAAAACTTGAGGTATTTTTTTACTTATTGGCAACACTTCTCTTCAAACTAAAATACGATAGATATGAATAAGTAACGGTATTCCAAGTAATAACAATCTCTAAGGTAGTCACGAAAGAAATATGTAAGATTGGATGGAGTTCAAATCCGGAGTAGAGTAGTAGAGTCAAGTATTTCAAAGCAATTGAAATACTCTTTCGCATAGTTTGTCTACACTTGTTACATTATCCATCTTTCTAAATTTGATAGATTACTTTCATTGAGATTCCAAAATTAATATTCTTTTTTAAATTTTCAGGCTGTGGTGAACATTTCACGAGGTCCAATCGCATTGTGGGAGGTCACTCAACAGGCTTCGGCTCACACCCGTGGCAGGCCGCTTTAATAAAGTCAGGGTTCCTCAGCAAGAAACTGGCGTGCGGTGGGGCCCTCATCTCTGATAGATGGGTTATAACAGCAGCTCATTGTGTTGCCACGTAAGTATTTTGTTACAGACTTTTACACAAGTAATTATTACTTTTTGTATAAATTATGAATGTAATATAATCTGTATGTATTAAAATTAATATCTATTTCCTTTCATTATCGCCTTTGTGGTCTAGCGGTCCGGTTGTTGGACTTGACTGCATGAGGTCCCGGTTTCGAATCCCGGGTCGGCCACCAAAAAGAAAATTGGGTTTTTCCAACTTTCTAATTACAAAATGTTGGTCGGGATTGGAAATGTGCCCGGTTGGCGATAGGCTTGCCACCTATCACATTGTGGGACTTAGTGTCTTCGGCTAGTCGTGGGTGCCTTGGTTGTATCTCTGCCTACCTCTTCGGGGATATGGGCGTGAAGACACTTTTATCGCAACACGTGTTAAATAATGGAATGATTTGGCAAAAAACATCATTTTGTTTTTGATTTTTATTAATTTTTGTCCGGAAGAGGATAATTTATAATAATATGAAAACGTGAGTTTAGAAAAACTTTAGAAATAATAAAAAAACTTAACGAAAATATAACATAACTTTCAATTCGAATTCAACAGGGGCAGGTTTGATATAATAATATTAGTTAGTACTCTCTCATGTAAATGTACATTTTATGATAATAAACCGCCAAATGATATTAGAGATCTACCCCTAAATAAAATCAAAAAGTGTAATCAGTTCACTGATTAAAATAGCAACATTTTGTGACTTAACATTTCGTACTTTCGAGTAAAAATCTTATTATTCTATCCTGGGTTTCTTAACAAGACTTTTCTCATAATTTTTGTTACCATCAGTAGCATTTTCTATTGAAATTATGCTATTTTACATATTTCTATTATTAATAGTTGTCAGAAATATTTAGACAATAGGTACACTTTTTACTTTTTGTTTTATCCAGATTGAGTTATCTGTAAGATATTTGTTATCAAAGATAAGAGAATAAGCAAAATATTTTTTTCTTTTTTTGTTTAAACAAATAAAAAATGATGACGTTCCAGAACTCCAAACTCGCAATTGAGGGTACGTCTAGGAGAGTGGGACGTCCGGGACGCCGGGGAAAGATATTCCCATGAAGAATACGCGGTGCAGAGAAAAGAAGTGCATCCTTCATACGAGCCCTCAGACTTCAGGAATGATGTTGCGCTTGTTCAACTGGACAGAGGCGTCGTATTTAAGCAACACATATTACCTGTGAGTATAATATAATGCACGAAAGTCAAGAATTTTCAAAATAAGGTGTGAATATAAAAATATCGGTGTGCGAGTGATCCTAGCAGCTTCAGAATCAACGTTTCATTTGTGCAACATAATAAACGTTATTTGGTATAATTTTCATAATGTCTCTTGTCTCTAATTTTTGAAACTACTTATAACTCGGCGACAGAATCTCGATGTTCTGCGATTAAAAGAAGATGCAATAATGATTTCAGTCCATGTCGCACTTATGCAACTCGGTATAAATATTGTATATTTAAGCAAACGTCAATTTAGTCATTACTATCACTTATATCATACTATCACAAAGAACACACGGTGCGGACGAAGAAATGAACTCTGTACACATAGCACACAACTTTAGAAACGGTGTTGCATTC
The DNA here is from genome assembly GCA_002245505.1 of Calephelis nemesis. Classification (NCBI taxonomy): domain Eukaryota; kingdom Metazoa; phylum Arthropoda; class Insecta; order Lepidoptera; family Riodinidae; genus Calephelis; species Calephelis nemesis. Next base: position 185,898 of record NJDD01000186.1, read on the forward strand.
TTGCAACTGGATAGAATAATTGATCTTAAGTAACATAATTGATCAGTAAATATAGTACAACGCATGAAAAGACTCAGACATGGTACTATCACAAAGAGTACGCGGTACAGACGAAGAGAATTCTCTGTAAAAAAAAACTCACTTAATATTATCGCAGACATTTGCTACTTTGAAAAGATAGCTAAAAAATTTATGAAAATAATCTGCCTATGGCGTATGCAGAAGAAGTTTTATGATGTTAAAACAACATATTTCACCTGGTTTTAGTAGTTACTGTGAAGCATTTATTTCATTATTCACCTTGCCTTTTCCTGGTTCCATAACACTGTCATGTTTCGTCCTAGAGGGTCGGGGTAGACAGGGAATATTGAATGCCAAACCTTACGATTCTGGCAGCGCTACCCGGCTTCCACCACATTCATCACCTTTTTCATACAAACTCGCCGGTTTCAGGGACTCTTGACACCGCAATATATATTGCTGTCTTCCAGCATAGCAACAAATAATTAGCTTCATACTTATACTTTCATACTAATAATATAAATGTGAAAGTCTGTTGTTATGCTTTCACGGCTAACTGGATAAATCAATTTTTAAGAAATTTTGGTTGAAGTTTTTGCAGGCCAGAGATCAAAGGCTACTTTTCTAATTACACTAGAAGTTTCAAGTAAATTTGCAAGCAACTGCTAGTACTTTCATAACAATCCACGATAAATAATAGAATAATTCTTTATTGGAAAATACATAAAAAAAATAAATACATTAAAAATAAAGCTTAAAACTAAGTGATACACAAGGCGGACTTATTGACAAAACAGCGATCTCTTCCACTTAAGTTATGGAGATACAATTAATGTTGCACGATGGTGCTCTTAATATACAAACATGTCGAATACCTACATATGTGTACATAAGTAATTATATGGTTATATTTATTCATGATTTATATTTTTCAGGTGTGTTTACCTCAAAAACAAATGAAGTTGGCTGGCAAGATGGCTACAGTTGCTGGGTGGGGCAGAACCAGACATGGTCAAAGCACTGTTCCTTCAGTTTTACAGGTAAATTTATAGATACAACTAGCTGAACCGGCGAATTTCTTATCGCTTGACATTAACAGTTAATCTAGTTAAGAGCACTGTCATTTATATTTTTTCTTAAATTTTCCCGGATTTTCTCTTTCAAAGACCCTTCTCCTGACAGTAACTTAAACAACAAAAAAAAGATTACCAAAATGGGTCCATCCGTTCAGGCGTGATGCCGATGACCACGAAAAAATAGGGTTTCATTTTTACATATGCAAGTTTCGAAAAATCGTATTTTCAAAACTTGATCAACCGTAATGTGCGGATACAAGACAAGTAATTATTCATAAAAAATTAAAGAGAAAATTATAAAATCACAAACTTTTATAAAATATGCAAATACTCGTAAATGTACCTCAAAGACCTAGTTTTAAAGTTACAGAGCAATCAATTAAAAAAACTTTGAAAACATCACAATTTTCTTATATTTAAATTTGTTGTTAGGTTTCACTATTTCAAATTGTTATTTCATTTTAAACAAACTTGTAGAAATACTTTTTAGCTGTCAGACGTGACTTATTTAAAAAAAATGCACCGTTAAAAAACAAAGACACAATAAAAAAGACATTACTGTATTTTTGGCAACGTGAACCGAATTTCATGTATTTTTTTTTCATTTATTTATTGGCTAGAGATGTCGATTATTTGTCGAGTCTCCGAACGCTTCGGTTATTAATTTCGAAAAATCACATTGTATAGCTAAAACATTAATTAAATTTAGTCTGTAATAAATGTTTTTAAAAATAATTATTGCTGTGTATTTTATACAAGATATGTAACCCTAAACGAAGGTTATTACATACATATATATACATCTTTTTGTCGATTTGTGTGTTCACTTTTCTCGCAAAAAACTAAATCGATTTTACCAAACTTTGTGTAGTAGTAGCTTATAACCCGGGTCAACATTTAGAGTACCTTTTACTGGAAAAAATCTTTCGTCCTACTAACCACTGTATAAAGTTGCGGGTAACAACTAGTAGGTAATTTAAAAATAGCAAGAGGGAGGGATCCGTTATTAGGTGTTCAGGGG
>NJDD01000186.1:188031-202588 GCA_002245505.1 Calephelis nemesis
TTAGTTATTTTGGACCTCACCTTCCCGTTTGTGAGATTCCAGACACCATTCTTCATCTTTGAGAGTTTAACATTCATTTATTTTGTAAATGTTTTTCATTTAGTCTAAGTTGCCTCTGTAATCACGAGTTAGCGTTGATATAATGAGTTCCCGGGTTCGACTGAGTCGGGTCACTAAAATGTGTTTTTTTCAAACTTTGTAATAGTACAACGTTGCCCGACATAGGAAAAATGTCGGATTGGCGATACGTTTGCCGTCTATCATGTTGTGGAACATAGTAACTTCTTGTAATTAGGGACGCCCTGGTTATACTTGGTTATATTAGGAACATGGGCGTGAAGGTGCTTACTTTTTTGATTCTCAAAGAAAGGAAACAATGTGTTTTATTTAACAATGTATTTTTTAACATTAACATATATACATACATAGTAAATATATAGTAACATTAACAATGTATTTTTACTTACGCTAATCATTTTCTTAAAAAAACTCAAAAAAGTATTCTCCTTCACTCTATTTCCAAATGTCTTAATTAAGGAATTAAGTAAAGGTCTGAATTAATAATGATGACTATATTCCCAGGAGGTGGATGTCGAGGTGATACCCAATGAAAGATGCCAGCGTTGGTTCCGAGCTGCAGGCAGGCGGGAGACCATTCATGACGTCTTCCTCTGCGCGGGATACAAAGAGGTATGCCATTTTTCTAACCTTTTTTTAATAATATAGCATTAAAATAATACACCTTTTTTGTATTAGACTTTGATGATTTGAGACTACTAAAGCCGTGTTCGACGTTGCCTTGTGGCCAGGGTGTTAATCTTACAGTAAAAGTCTACTGGCTACTCTACTCCCCAGACTGAAATATGACACATATCTGTTGTATTATCACGGAATTTTTACGGATGAAGCCTAAAAGTGACTTATTAGTTAGCGTAGCGGGAGAAAATTTTGTTATTTCTTCCAGGAGGGGGGAAAAACATCACTGCCTTAACATGCTATTACTTCTTGATGAAACATAAATTAAAAAATCGTAATAATTTCGATGAATATCGTACACAACAAATAAATAAATAAATGCGCTGGACAAGTTACACAAATTGAATCTAACCCCAAAGTAAGCAAATTATATGATTGTGTTATGGGTGTTAGTCAACGATAATAATACTTAGATTTACTTAGATAGATACCAGAATACATTTAATAAACGCCCAGACCCAGAAACGCAGACATCTAAATGTTCGTCACACAAATGTCTGCCCCCGTCGGGAATCGAACACGAGTCTTGCGCTTGGTTGAATTAGCTAGGCGTGTACGCTAGCCACTCGACCAACGAAGCGGTAAAAATGTTTTTTATAAACTACGCCTGCTCGTCTGATTTATTGAAACGCCTGATTTCTTAAGTAAAACATGTTATTGTGTTTTATGTTCCTATAATTTTTGCAGGGCGGGCGAGATTCCTGTCAAGGTGACTCTGGTGGCCCCCTTACCTTAAAACTGGAAGGTCGGAGCACCCTCATCGGTCTTGTTTCGTGGGGTATCGGCTGTGGACGAGAACATCTACCTGGAGTATATACTAATATCCAGAAATTCGTACCATGGATTGACAAACTTATTAACCCGTAAAGATTTTGTGTATGCAAACTTTGATTTTTGAATTTAATAGCAAATATTAGATAAAAAACATCTTTTATATAAATTGAAACATTCACTCCATGGATAAACCCCCAGGGAGGTTTTTGTGACTGTTTTGGAAAAGCGCCATCTAGTTGAGAGAACTAGATTAATCAATGCCATTCATAACATTTGTACACGAATCTTTAAGATTTTTGTAATATGTTATGTAAAATTTAGCAGTTTAACAATTGAGGCAACAATGACGCTATGGATGAAAGTTGTAGAGATAACGACAATTCTTTTAAAAAATCATCCAAACCCGACTGTAAACTCCTTAACATAATATTGATAATATTTTGATAACAAGGCCATCTGTTTAACAAGAACTGATAATATATTTATTGCAATAAAATTATATTTTCTGTTTCTTACAGAACTATCAAGTATCATTTTACAGATTACAGTAATATAAATTTTAAAAAAATCTAAAAACGGTCTTATGTTTACCGCGATATTTGGCACTTAATACCCGAAAGAGTCTCAAAAAAGAGTGTGTTAAAAGAAATTACTAGAAAAACAAAATCTTTCATATTCAATTTTTTTATGAGAACAGTATTCATATAGCAATAGATAATGTAATAACTAAAATAAATGTAAAATTGAAATATATTAACAAAATAATTTACAAAAAATGTTCCATCTAATGCCTTTAAATTTAAAAAGACTTTATTAACATTTGTTATAAATTTGCAATAAATAATAATGTAGCTCCATAATTCCATCAGTAATAATAGGTATCTGAAAACTGTTGAAAAAATTTAAGTCATTTATATTACTACCCCAATTCCCAATGAACTCTGTGACGGTTGTTGGCAAAAAACTATGAACGCCTTAAACACGAAGTCATTCGTCGGAAGACGTCGGGTATTTTTGTAAACTAATTTGACTTATTAAGTTTTATTAAGCTGGCCTCTAAGACCAAATTCATTTTCTATGCCTTACATATAACTTTTATACACATTCCAGTAAACTGTCGTTTGCAAAAACATTAGTTTTTTCATATCTTAAGCGTAAATCATCACATAGACTTTAACAATTTTAGATAGGTATTTATAAGATATTTAATTTTTTATTGTTGTTTTAAATTGAAAGTCCTAAATTAGGACAAAAGGCTATGTGGCCAATTCTTGTGTTGAAATAATTTATTCCTAGTTGTATTTTAAATGCCTTTATATTTTTGTAATATAAAATGTTAAAGAATGGGTTTTTTCATTTATTATCGAGTTGCTGTAATTATTGCAGCTTTTAGAAATGAATCCTTTGAACTTATTTTTTTTGTATGATATTGGAAGGCAAACAAGCAGACGGATTTCCTGATGTAAAGAAATTAAAGCCGCCTAGAGACACCAAATATGGTAATGGTGCGTTGCCAACCTGAGGCCGGGATGTTAGGCTTCGAGCAAAAGTAAGTTTACCGGCTACCTTACCCTCCGAACCGGAACACGTCATGACGTGATGGCGGCAGGGATAGGTAAGGCGGTGGTACCAATCCGGGCGAGTCGCAGCGAAACTATACCACCTAGTCAGATGTCATGGTGTGAGTGATGATAAGCCTATGCTCGCCTTTTACGAGCTACCTGGCAAGAAAGGCAGATGGTCTATTCTCCAAAGGAGCCCGGACCAACACGGGGAGCTTCAAATGGAGCAAACCATAGACGTTGCAACAAATTAGAAAGGCATGAGTTCTGGTTCTTGATAAGAAGTACATGCTATCTTTAGGTCCTAGTAGTTGTGGTGATGTATCAACGACCTTCATTTTTAACTGATTTCAAATATGAAGAGATCAACATTTTTTGTTATTTTAACGGGGATTATACGCGACGATTTAAGTTTAAAATCATATGAAGAGATTATCAGTTTGACTGTTTACATTTTTGTATGTTTGTTAAGTAACTACTCGGCTAGTAACAAACCGATTTTGATGGTCCTTTTTTAGAGAGATAGACCTTAAATTTGAACAGGTTCCATAATAATTTTATCATGTTCCGACTGGTGGTTTTTATTTATTATTAACTAGCGGCCCGTCCCGGCTTCGCAGGGGTATAAAATACATATATAAACCTTCTTCTTCAATCACTTTATCTATAAAATCATATCATCAAAATCCTTAGCGCAGTTTTAAAGATTTAAGAAAACGAAGAGACATAGGGATAGAGGAAGATGTACACATATACATTATGTATGCATTATGCATACATTTTTGTCAATAAAGATTCTAATCGAATCTATAAAAGGGTTTAACAAATTTCTACGTGGTACCTAATTTTAATCGGATTTTTTATGATATTGGAAGGCAAAGAAGCAGACTGATTTTCTGATGGTGATTTGTAAATTTCACGCCGCCTACAGACACCAAAAGTGGTGTTGGTGCGCTTCTAACCTGAGACCAGGATGTTAGGCACCAAGCAAAAGTAAGCTTGCTAGCTATCTTACCCTCCGAACCACAACACAAGCACTTGGCGGCAAGAAAAGGTAAGGCGGTGGTACCATAGATAATACACCTTGGTGGTACCAATCCGGGCGAGTCGCTGCGAAACTCTACTACCTAGTAAAGTAGTCTAAAGTCTAAGTCTTTGCAGTTTTACTGGTATTATTATTTGAAAGGTAACAACCAACAAACAAACATTTTAACACATTCTAGTGTGATTCTGTAGTCCGTGCTTTCTAACACTAATTAAAAAAATAGACTTGCTATAATTATGTCCATCATTCTTACCCACTCGTTTATACGTGTGATCTTGCCAAATCGTGATTCAGGAAACCTTAAAAAAAGCTTTTGAAAATAGGCCTATTTATTGTCTATCGCTACCCCGAAAAATACGTGCTAATTTTTTAACCGTAACTTGGTGAAAAAGGTCACCTGGATAAAATTACCCATTATTTTTTATTACATTTTATATTTCCGTAGATATTTTTGACTATTCGGGTGGGCCGGATTAAAACCTCTCAAGGGCTGACCCCTGCTATAAACCATGGTTATCTCTTACCATCAGAAAAGTGGTATGCTTGGTCTAACTCTCATCACAGAAAAAAACATGTTTGCTGTATTAACATCTTGGTTGGGGTAAATTCTCTATTTTGACTTTAGGAAAAAATTTACTTATTCTTAGAAACAGTTTCGATGAACAAATTACTTCCAGGCGGGTGGTATATACTCTGTCCGTCTTATTAATAAACAAGAAGTAAAAGTACTTCAAGATTCCACCTGATATAGATATAAACACAGCAGTGGTGCCTATACTTTATGTTGTGAAGATCGACTTGAGAAAAAGTTAAGCGTTTAAGATCGACTGCTTTATTTTTATATAATATTTTTTTATTATCTATTAGTAATAAAAACACGTATTTATATTATCACTTATTTTTATGTTGTTATCATAAGTAATTATTAGCAGTTTTACATAGTTTCTTACTATTTACACACATTTGTAGATAAAAAATATTAAATATTCGAAAATAAAATCTTGTAGGTGCTAACTGGCTTAACCTCTAAGATCGACTGTGGAACCTCTCGCGATCGACCGTTTGGGTACCACTGAAATACAGACTATAAAATCAACTTAATTTTCCTCCCATGTTAGTCCACGTCTATTAATAAAACGGTGTTTGTCTAAATTCCCGTTTTCCCCGTGTTGGTCCGAAATCCTTTGCAGAATAAACCACCTGCCTTCCTGCCAGGCAGCTCGTAAAAGGCGAGCATAGACTTACTGCTACTTACTACTTACTTCTGCCTAGGTGGTAGAGTTTCGCAGCAACTCGCCCGGATTGGTACTACCGCCTCATTCATTCCTGCCACCATAACTCAGCGCCTACCGTTGACATCTTCCAGTTCAGAGAGGGTAAGGTAGCCGGTAAACCTACTTTTGCTGAGCGCCTAATATTCCTGCTTCATACTGGCAACGCACCATTACCACCTTTGATGTCTCTAGGCAGCGTGAATTTCTTACCATCAGGAAATCCGATTTATCGAAATTATCGATTAATCGAATTAAAAATAGCTATTTTTAATTGAATTCAGAGTTGAAAATAACGCCATCTTTTGATGCACACCTGAACCATAATACCTTTTACGTGTAAGGAGTGGAAGAGTTTTATTCGATATTAAATGATTGCATTACATTGACTTTTGTACTTAAAAATAAACTGTAGAAACAATTGGCAAGTTAAACCCACAAGACCTTATATAACCCTGACCTTCTTCGCACTCGTAGTGATCTTTTACACGCAAACAAAACATTTAGTAAAGTAACATTAGTTGAGCCTATGCAATGTAATTTCCTGTTAGGTAATACATAGGTATGTTTTTTTATAATATTGTGAGACAAACAAGCAGATGACGGTTGTAATAGTAAGAAATGTACATTACTTACAAACACATTGTGCGTTGCCAACTTCAGGATGCAATGTAAGCCTTTTGCATATAAGTTTATTGTGTACTGTATCCCCTAGATCAGAACTTGAGCGTGTCAAGTTACTGTTTTGATATATTTTCTTGAAAATCCACCTCTAAATACAAACTTGGTGGCAACGGGAAAGTGTGCTGCTTGAAATAACAAAATATTAAATCTTTTTAGAAATGGCAGAAATTGATGAACGTACATAAAAACATTACTCAGTACCTATTCTGCTAAAACTTGTTCCATACTTGAGGGTTGCCTGGAAGAGATCGCTGACTTGGCGATAAGGCCGCCTTTGTGTATCTTATAATTTAAGTTTTATTTGATGCATTTGTAATTTCTCTGTACTTGGTGCACACTAAAGAGTTATTGTTTTGAATAAAAAATATAGGAATCCGACCATAACCGCCAGGTTTTTCAAAGTCAATTAAAAATTACAGCTAATTACATTAATGCAGTAACAAATTTATATCAATTTATCAAGCAACAAGCTGTCCCGGTGAACTTCATTGCACACGTTCAGCTTATACGGGAAAAAATAAAATGTTGTTTTCCTTGTTTTCTTGCTACTTCCTAAAGGATAAAAGTTCCTTTTTTCTTATTTTTTAAACCTTCCCTGGAAAAATAGTTAAAAACTTAGCCAAAAGCAGAGATTAACGAACGGCAATTGATTTTTATATATAGAAGATAATCACAACATAGTATAAATCAATTGTCGCTTCCTCTGTCCCTATCTCCCTACGTCCATTTGTATGCTTAAATCTTGAACACTAAGCAACAGATTTTGATGCGGTTTTTTTTATAATAGATAAAATGATTGAAGAGGAAGGTTTATATGTATATTTCATCACCGTGCGAAGCCGGGTCAGACAGTATTATATATACGCAACAGACACAAAGTACATCAAGCATTAGGTAAAAAAGGTAACTTACTGTCCTAACAGTAAAAAGTATGCTCTTCTGCATTTTAGAATTTTGCAAAAAAAAAACCTTGAGAAACATGGCCTAAAATCTAAATCACTTTCCTAAAAGTAACACCATATTATTTGCTGACTTGCTACTGTCTCAGGTCAGCACTCGGTAAAGTAGGTATCTACGCTACCTGCCTTGTCTAATAATGGCAGCCCTGACCTTCAGCTGCACGCGCGTTGTAATCTTTTGCACGCAAACACAGTGCAGTCATTAGTAATTTCCTGTATTTAGTTATTTCAATTTGTTTTCCAAATGTAATCATATTTATAGCTTCGATGCTTGCATACATGACTTCGTACCAAGTTGCTTGCAAGGTAGGCAGAGATTATTGAGTGCCAAGTGTCACGATCATTGCAGACCTAATTTCTTCTTTCCTTACCCTTTTTATACAAACACGCCGATTTCGTGGTCTCTTGACAGTAGCCTCGGATTAAATCCGAGTGATTTGATGGTAGTATTTTTTTTATGTTATAGGAAGGCAAACAAGCAGACGGATTCCCTGATGGTAAAAAATTCACGCCGCCTAGAGACACCAAAGATGGTAATGGTGCGTTGCCAACCTGAGGTCAGGATGTTAGGCCTCGAGCAAAAGTAAGTTTACCGGCTACCTTACCCTCCGAACCGGAACACGTCATGACGTTATGGCGGCAGGAATAGGTAAGGCAGTGGTACCAATCCGGGCGAGTCGCTGCGAAACTCTACCACCTAGTAGTAGTAGGGTCACCTTTCACTTTTATACACGGGTCACTTGCATACATCTTAATTTGCATCGTATATTTTTTCCCGGAATCGGATATGAGCCCGGTTGGCGATAGGCTTGCCATCTACTTGTGGAACTTAGTGTCTTCTATTAGTGGGTGCCCGTGTTGTGTCTGCCTACCCCTTCGGCGATATGAGCATGTAGTTACTTACCTTTGTACATATAATTAGTCAATCTTTTATCATTTCAATTCGAAAATGTGACTTTGTTTTGTTAAAAAACCCTTTTCAAATAAATTGATTCGCTTCATAGAGCCGTTAATGGTTCTCATCATACTTATATATTTTTTTGTAGAAGTAATTCAAACTTCAGAACACTTCCTAATCATTCCTTTGTTTAAGAGAAGTGTGACTACTTAGAATTTTTTGAAGTGTGTCCACATGGTTCCTTTTGATGAAGGACAATGCTGACAAAGACATTCATTAATTTGGCGATTTAATCTACTGATTGTAGCTCTCTCTAGGTATTTTGTTCTTACACACAAAGATTAGATGTAGGTTTTTTGAAGTATCATACTCAAATCTGACTAATAGTTATAAAGATTGGAACTGTAAACAACACCAATCTCTTATCGCCTCTTTAGTCGAATGGCTAGCGTACACGCCTAACTAGACCGACCAACCGCGAGGCTCGGGTTCTATTCCCGACGGAAGCAGACATTTCTGTGATGAACATTTAGATGTCTGCATTTCCGGGTCTGGGTGTATATTAAATATATTCTGGCATCTATTCAAGTATTTCTATGTGTTAGTATCGTTGACTAACACAAGGACATAATTTGCTTATTTTGGGGTTTTATTCAAATTGTATGACTTGTCCAGAGATATTTATTTATTATTTATTCATTAATCTTTGTTAACGATGCGTAATTTTCGTAACGACTTTACTACTTTCAGAGCAAGAATACAATAGCTACGAACACCAACGTCCTGTCGACTAGAATAGACGAGCTTGTCGTACTCCACTTTAAAGACAAATAACAAAAATAAACTCTCTACATTATAAAATCAAAAATTACCTTGAACTCCCAACAAAGCCTATCCGTAACTTAGCTAAAAACCATTTCGATCACGTCAGCTTTCAAACAAAAAAAATAGCATCGAAATCGATTTATAAAATCGTGTTCTAAAATCGAGTTATAAAAGGTTATATAAAATCTAACAAGTAAAATCTAATAATTAATTTGAATTAAGAACACGAATTATTGTTTTAATATATTACGTTGTTTTATTTCTAAGCTCTAATATTGGGATTTAAAACTAGAGGTGTTATAAGTTTGATATATCTTTATGCGTGTGTGTTTGTGTTTGTGTGTGTGTTTGTGTATGTGTTTTTTTTTAATTTAATACTAGTAATGTAAATGTTTTTGTTATTACATAAAATACAGTAATATAAGAGCCATTACGGAGATAATAAAATATACTAAACGTAATAATATAATACATAATTCTGATATTATACAAATATAAATTCCACAGACAAAATTAAAGTCTATGTTAAGTTCAACAAGGTATATTATTAAGAAAATTGTGTATTTGACCTTTTGCAATGAAAAATAGATGACTTATGCAAGTATCTAAGAATAACATGTTTTTACAAAGAGCAAATCTTTATACAAAACCAGTCTAACTAGAAACTTGCTCAGGTTGATCTAGCCACATGTTTGCTGTAATTGATTCAGGTATATATGCATATGCACATATTTATAATGTATTCACATCACCAAGGCTAAATAATAACAAATAATTTAGTTTTCTGCATAAAAATGTTAAAAACATTAGTTTTATCCCATGACGAAAAAAGAGGAGTGTCATGAGATTCTTGCGTCGGTGTGTATGTGTGTGTCTGTGGTATCATAATTTGGAAAGGATGGACAGATTTCTATGTGAATTTTTTCTTTTGCAAAACAAAATGGTTTTTAGCTATATAGCATATTAAAGTTTTAAGGGGTTATTATTTTTTAGGTGTTTAGGGGTTATTATTATTTTTATTATTATTATTATTTCGTATCAGCGATTTTTATGTTTTCAGTTTTAGTTTTTTGACATCATCAAGATTTTTTGACCTAATTTTCTGTCCTGATCATGGTGTAATATCACTTAATATGTTCAACGCACTGAAACCGAAACCGATTTTATTACAATATTAATGTAGTTTGAAGGAAATAGTAAACTTGGAATTCAATATTTTCAATAACCTATAACTGAGAACAATCAGTTTTCGAATAAAAAAAACTCAGCGAAATTGGTCCATTCATTTTGGAGTGATGATGCCACAGACATATAGATATACACACATACACGTCAAACTTATGATATCCCTTTTCTTCCGTAGTGGTCAAATTATCAAATTACCTGTCAAAGATGACTTATCAAATCTTTATCAAAATAAAATGGGTTCAACCGGAAACAATGATGTTCCAAAATTGATTCATTCAGTAAAAAGTTACAACTAAAAATTTACAATTGTTTTACAATTTTTCCGTGTTGGTCCGGGCTCCTTTGCAGAATAGACCATCTGCCTTACTGCCAGGTAGCTCGTAAAAGGCGAGCATAGATTTACCGTCACTAACACCGAGACATCTGACTAGGTGGTAGAGTTTCGTAGCGACTCACCCGGATTGGTACCAACGCCTTACCTATTCCTGCCACCATAACGTCATGACGTGTCCCGATTTGGAGGGTCAGGTAGCCGGTTAACCTACTTTTGCCCGAGGCCTAACATCCCGGCCTCAAGTTGGCAACGCACAACTATCACCTTTGGTGTCTCTAGGTGGTGTGAATTTGTTTGTCTTCCAATATATAAAAAAAGTTGTATCAAGAATATTTTCCTTTTTGGAAGTTGGTTCTTCTGATACTTTAGTTTATGTTCAAAGAAATGTTAAGGCATTACGTTCGGCATTTACCAATTCCTACAATTTGACGGTCTTGTTAGCCGAGGTGTTAGCGTACATGCTTAACTCTACCGACAAACCGCAACGCTCGGATTTGATTCCCAAAAAGGGCAGGCATCTATGTGGTGAACATTTAGATGTCTGCATATCTTAGTCTTCGTTCCACCCGTTCAGTTTGTATGGGAAAAAATTAACTGTTGTTTTTCCTAGTAGTCTCGCAGTTGAACAGGATCAAAAGTATTCTATGTCCGTTTTCTGGTAACATGCTATCTTCTCATCAGTTATCAACCAAAGTAGTGTAGTGTGATAGGCGATACGACTTTTTTATATATAGGTTTTGATATCTATTTATTTCTATGTACAAGTGGTCGCCCGTTAGTCGAAATTCGACCATGATAATTTTTAATATCTTGTTGATAAGAATGCCATCTTCATTTCTCAAGAGCAACTACTTTGTTTCCAAACTTTTTAGTGCGCCATCTGTGATCTTTTATCGTTATCATCAATATATTTGTTTGTGTATGTCAAATGCATGGTAGTGTGGGTAATGTTTTATTTATTAATGTAATGTACTTTAGAATCATTATGATTGAAAAATATTAGCGTTCTGCACTTATCCTATACATAAACCATAAGTATGCCAAATTTTATGCTCCTGCATCCACACAATTTTCGTAAAAAGGGGTCCAAAGTTTTAGCATCACGTATTAATATATAGAGTTGTGTCGTTGACTAAATTCCAATAATACAAGCATATAATTTGCTAAATTATAGGCTAGAATCAATTTGATAACCTGGTCTAGGGATATTTATGGTTACAGTAAAGTTTATTTTATTTCCATGTTTATGCTTCAATACTTTGCTAATATTGAGATTATTTAAGGAGTTCTCATGCTAAAAGATGTCTTTAGCCATATCCGCCATTTGTAATTCAAAAATGTAAATTTAAGCATTTAACAAGAAACAACTATTTAATATGCACCTTGAAACCAAACTAAGAATCATAATGATGTAATATATATTTAACTTCCTTCACATTAATATTGCCAAATTATTTATATTTTAGTGGTATCAAAATTATAAAACTTTGTTGTAAAATAGCAATAATACTTAACTACTAAATAGCAAAACGTTCAAAGATTTTTTCGTGAAGATGGTGAATACAGATAAGTTTTGAGGGTTCCGTTTACTCTCGAAACATTAGTTTAGAACTTAAATTTTTTTCTGCTTTTTCCTTGAAGGACAATCAGGAGTTGTTTGCTTATTCATAAAAATCTATCAAAAGTATTTAATATTTTGAAAACACAAGTAACTACGAGTATCTTTACACCCATATTCCCAAGAAGGTAGGCAGAGGCACAACAAGGGTAACCCACGATGGCCGAAGACACTAAGTCCCACAGTGCGATAGGTGGCAATCCTATTGCCAACCAGCATATCTAATCCCGAGCAACATTTTTTTATTGGAAAATTAGAAAAACCACATTTTCTTTTTGTTGGAATCAAACCTGGGAAAGCCAAGTTCAACACCTGGACCATAAGACCACAGAGGCGACCAACATTACTTCCTAACCAAAGGTTATCTTAGGTAGAAAAAAGCAGCAAAACCTCAAAAGATTTTTTCACTACAATAAAATTTGTATTGTTCTATATAAATTATTTAGAGTTTTTTCTCAAAAGCTGATTAGATTTAATGTTAGATGTGATAACTTATTATCAGCCTCAATTTCAAGGTTACACAATTTTTGGATTTTTTCTTCTGGGTATAAAAGTATCTTAACGCCCGAAATCCCAAAACCCCGAAAATACTAAATCTCACAATGAGATAGGTGGCAAATGTTTTGTCAACAGGACACGTATCGAATGCCGGTCAATATTGTTTTTATAAGAAAATTATTAAAATATAATTTAGTTATTGTTATTAGTATTATCGGTAATTGAACCCGTCATCTCACAAAATCTAACACCGGAACGTTAGTCCACAAAGGCGAGATTAACAGATTTCTATCACTTCTGATTTTTTTCTGTTATGAAGCCAAATATATCCGCTATGAATATTTTTTCAAATATACGATGGTAAAAAATAACATTGAGCTCTATATTCTGCCTATAATAATTTGTTAAAAAACTAATTCACAGCCAATAGTAAAAAAACTTGAAATAAATTTAAACCATTAAAATCATGTTCTTATTGTTAATAAAATTTAAGTAATATGTTTAAAATTTTATTAAATGTTATGTACTAAAATATGTTAATAAAAACTCACAAATCCTAGTAATAAAATAAAATATCGAAAAATAGCGATATGTTTACAAATAAATTAACAATTGCATTATTTAATTATAAATCAACATGTCACATTTAAATGTGACATTATTTTATATTTATCTATACGTATAAAAGTAAATCGTGTTAGTTACACTACATACTCGTATTACTCATAAACGGCTGAACATACTATTTGGCTAAAAAATAATGGCATGGTAGCTTAGGACTAGGAAACGCACATAGGATACTTTTATCCCGTTCGACTCCGACTAATAAAAATTAACTAACTGGGACAAAAACGTAAGACAATAAGCTTTTCTTTTTTTTTCAAGCAACCTGAACGGGTGGAATGAAGTTCCGCTACAGCTAGTTATTAATAAAAGCAGTCATTCAATTACTAAAACATTAAAATATCAGAAAAATTAATAAATAAATATCCCTGGACAAGTTACACAAATTAAATCTTACCCCAAAGAAAGCATATTATATGCTTTTAATATGTCAACGACACTAATACATAGGAATACTTAAATAGATACCAGAATAAATTTAATAAACACCCAGACCCGGAAATGCAGATCTAAATGTTCATCACACAAATGCCTGCCCCCGACGGAAATCGAACCCGAGCCTCGCGGTTGGTCGTTGTAGTTAGGCGTGTTCGCTAGCCACTCGACCGGTCGGTCGGAGTCGGTCATCAACAAGTCGGTTAACTCAAAAAAGCGTTTTATTTATAACGTATTTGTTTTTTTTTTCTAGATCTCAAATTTAGATCGCAATGGGTATAAACATTTTACCATTGCTTCTGGTCTTCGGCTATAGACACCAAGTATGTTAACGATGTTCTACCTGGCTGGGAGTTGTCTCTTGCTAAGTTAACCAGCTCATCCTATGGGATAAAAGAGCAAAAAAAGATATCTTGTTTTATATCGAACCTATGCTCTTTTGAATAATCAGGCAAATTTTTTATCTCCTCTGTATGTTAGGGGTCTGGCGCCGGACTTCACCTCTTGAAGTTCATGGTTCAAATTCCCGGGTAGAACAACAAAAAGAATAGAAAATGTGAATTTTAATTTTTCTTACAAAAATGACGTTGCCCGTGTTTGGATATGTCTTTGGCTAGTCATTCGTTGTGCCTCTGCCTACTCGTCTTCGAGGATATGGGCGTGAAGATACAATTTAGTAACATATTTTCTACCAAGAAGCTCGTAAGAGAACTTCAGTTCGTTTGCCATTATCATCCTGACCTAGGTTAGGTTAGGTTAGGACTCTGTCCCCCCCGAGGGTCCGAGCCTTGTCGTGGCGGGGGGGCTGAGTAACTGGGGTCGAGCCGGGACCCCGGTGAAACCAATACGGACCAGGGAGGGCGCTCTTCAGTACCCCTCTCTGCTCAAGAGGGGACACGAGGAGCGCACACAGGGTGGTGGGCCATTTGGCCCGCGTGGGATGGCGGTAGCACGGCCCGCGGAGTAGGAGGGTGGGCTCTCCATCTAGCCCGCCCGGTCGAGATGGGGTTGCGGCAGGTACGGGGGTGCCTGTCGCCACTGGAACCCCCGACGTGGTGCACGCTGTGTCCCTGTGCACCACTTCAG
>NJDD01000186.1:202782-255391 GCA_002245505.1 Calephelis nemesis
AAAAAAAAAAAAAAAAAAAGGTTAGGACTCTGTAGTCACTGGATAAATGAGCCATATCCTCATCCTAATGAGTTTTTCTAAAGTGACGAAGTAATTCTAATAGTGAACATTTTTTCCAAAATTTGCTTAGCCTTTGGTAAATTTACATACGAAAGACCACCTTAGCTTCATCTTGGAAATTCACCTTTACCACATTTTGTTACATGTTGATGTTGATGTTTCACATCTTACGGCTTGTATAATATCGATATCAAATATGTTTATTTATCTTCCTCGCTAGCATGAAAAAAACAAATAAATGCCACATTTATATTGAGTAGGTATAATGTCGAAAACACAAATGCAAAATTTAAAAAAAGTTTCATGCTGTAACTCTTATATTTCAATGACACCTTGGGAAAGGACTAAGTCCAGCAGTGACTTAATGGTCAGTACAGTTTGATATCTGGTTTCGCGTATCGATGTCTTTATTTTAAATAAATTTTCTTTTAAGGTCGACGATTTCAACACTCCCGTTATGGTACAACAAGTTGTAGTCCTTTTCTGACATCATCTTCTTATTTTGATCTCAAATCGACTTTAGTACGGCAAAAAAATCGATATACGACCTTTTTGCTCGTTCAAACCGGTTGACTGCCTGCGCAACTGGCCAGTAACAAACTAGAGTTTGAAACGCGCGGTCGCCATGACAATAAAAACGATTATAAACGAAAACGAACATTCAAATTTAAACTAAAACATTCTAAATTTGTTCGAAATTTAAATACGTTAATGTTTAGTCAATCGAACGCAGATTTCAAAAAAGGTTCGAATGCATTGGTCAATCCAAGGATGTGAACTTTTTTGAATTAGCTCCATAGGAATGTGATATTAATATCGATGTACATAAGGACGAGTGTTGTGTGATACATTGTGGGTGAGCGCTAAGTGCTTGCGGAGTTTTAAGTTTTGTGTTTTAAAATAAGTTAATAAGGTAAGGTTTTGTTATACTTGTTTCATAGTTGATGTTATTGCTTTGTGCAATTTAATATGTAATTCAATTGTCTGTGTGAGAATATACAGCGAGATAATTGTAAGGTTTTTATTGGTACTTAAAACATTAAAATTAGGCATTACGGTGGGGGAAGTCTTGGCCTTTGTCCTTGACAGGAAAAACAAAATACGGAAATGTAGAGGTGTAGAGCTATTGTCTTTAAATTGCTATATTTTTGAGAAAAAATAAATTTACAACAGTAGTACTCGTATTTTAACTTTAAGATAAGACGAAAATTTATTTACATTTTTTACTCTTCATTCAAATGTAATAAACTGATACCGCCATTTCGTTTGTTTCGTTTCTTCAAAGGTTTCTTGGGTTTTGCTTTTTTTATTTAATTTTTGTACTTCTAATCGAAGAGCAAACATTTAAAAAACATATCTTCACGCCCATAAACCCGAAAGGGTGGGCAGAGGCACAACCACGTTACCCACGACTAGCCGAAGACACCAAATCCTACAATGTGAAGCCTATCACCAATAGGGCACATATCCAATCCCGGGCAACATTATTCTTATTATAAAATTGAGAATATACATTTTAATTTTTTTTGTTGCCCGACCCGAGGATCGAACCTGGGACCTTAAAAAGTCAAATTCGATTTCGACGCTGAATCGCCAGACCACAGAGGCTAGATTTATGCTTTGGTAAAATGGATATTCCTACTCCTTCAACTAAGACATTTAAAAAAGAAATTGTCTAGAACCAAATCGGTCAGTCAACAAAATGTAACAAAAAATATAGATTCAGAACGAAGTAAAATTCCAGAAATAAATTTAGGGAGCAAGACTTTTTAAATCCCTGTACATACTGTCCCTGTCACAACTTTGTAAATTTGTAGAATGTTTTTCGTTGTAATATTTTAAATAATTGAGCAGGATAGTAATTATTAAAAGGATTTAGAACTTTTATTCAAAAGCAGGTAACTACGTCTGAATGCTCCCCCCTCGCATCTAGATATATTCAGCACTCGTACATACCTACATCAAATTTTATATTACCTAGTATATTCTGGCTCATGACAAAAATGTATGAAAATTACATTGCATCTACCAGGATACCAGAAGCAAGTTGGGTTTGTTGAATGGGGCGGTATCGGGCGTGAATATCATAATATTAATACGTGATGCCTAAGCTTTGGACCCCTTTTTACGAAACTTGCGTGGACGCAGGAGCATTAAATTTGGCACACTTATAGTTCATGTGTAGGAAAAGTGCAGAACGCTTATATGTATAATAATAATGCTTATGAAGTACATTAAATCAATAAATAAAATATTACCCACACCACAATGCATTTGACACACACAAACAAATATATTGATGATAACGATAAAAGATCACAGATGAGGAACTAAAAAGTTTGGAAACAAAGTAGTTGGTCTTGAGAAATGAAGATGGCGTTCTTATCAACAAGATATTAAAATTTATCATGGTCGAAATTCAATTGGCGACCACTAGTTTTAGTAAATGGGCTTCTGAAGTCTTTTTTGTGAGATTGGAAGAAACCTGAAGCGGTTCACTGATAGTAACTAATCTTAACGACCAACGGACAGTTGCAACACTTGCAGGGTTAATCTTGAATTTCAATTTAATTGAAATTGGAAATTGGAATCGGATGTGTCATTATAGGGTACTGTTAAACATCCAAAAAAATTAAGTAATTTAATAAAATAATTTATTGCTTATTATGAACTAATTGTTAATTATTCGCTATTAATGTGTTTACTTTATTTTATGATATGGGAAGGCTATTAAGCAGACATATTTCCTGATAATAAGAAATTCACGCCAATTTTGCTTATTATTTTTTGTTGTGTTAGTTATTGCGAACGGTGGCTGAGGACCTTGCCTCTCCAATAATGAAATGTTTTGTTGGGCGACTAATCAATAAGAGTTGTATATATAATTTAATGTAATTTTGACTTGTTTAATTTTATATTTTTATTGAATTTATTATTATTATTATTGTAATGTGGATATGAATAGGATATGGATTTTGTAATATCTGAAATAAATGATTATTATTATTATTATTGTAAAGAGAAAGATTAGCTTTCCCGTGTTGATCCAGGTTCCTTCGCAGCATAGAACCCCTGCCTCCTGCGAGAAAACTCGTAAAAGGCGAGCATAGGCTTACACCGTCACATCTGACTAGGTGGTAGAGTTTTGCAGCAACTCGCTCGCCAATTTATATAAGTATGAATTGTCGGTGTTATTAAACGATACTAATACAAATACCGGTATACCGATACCGAAATAGGTATCAGAACAAATTTAATAAACACCTCAACTCGAAAATGTAGGCATTTATGACCAGTACTCATAAATAAGGTAGACGATGATTAGATGGATCATATGATGCAATCAACCTAATCATGCTCATATTATCATTATAACCTATAAGAGAGAGGTTATAGGAAAAAAGATGGTCTATATTCAAAGGAACTGATGAACAACAATGAAAACAACTTGTAGATTGTTAACATGTCTGTCTTCCCCCGCTCCCAAAAATGGATTTAAAAGTGAATTTTTTGTTTGAAAGTTCAACAGTCAAAACGGATCATTTATATATTTGACATAGCTTTTTATAGGTTTTTTTAAATATGAGTACATACGGGGTAGGCAGAGAATATTGAGCGCCAAATGTTAGGATCCTTGAAGACCTAACCTTCCTCCACATACATTATCCTTTTCATACGAACACACCGGTTTCGGAGACTCTTAACACTACCTTTGGATAAAACCCGAACAATTTGATCCTGAAATGTCAACCTAAGTCTCCTCGAATATCAACATTCGTCACATATCTGTATAGTAAATCTTTCATCTATTATTCTTTTCACATGACCAAACCAACTGATAAACATGACCCAACCGACGAATCCACATGACCAAACCGACGGATCCACATGACTAAACCAACAAACCTTGGTCCAATCTCAATTTTACAAAGCAACTGGTGGACAAGTATAGCCGAAGCCACGTTAAACATCTAGCTTATTACAAAGTGATTGTTATTCTAACAATGCCGGGCAGTGTAACGTACTTAAGTACAATCAGATCTGTGCCGATAGGTTTTGGTTACACAAGGCGTGGGCTGCGAGAGTAAGTGCGCTTACTTTGCGGTTATTACGTCACATTAGTGCGAATTAATTACATCATCAGGCTTTACAGTGAAGTGTATACTTTCATGGCTGTTGCAGGCTCAGGGTGAGCCAGAGTTAAAACCAGTATGATCGAGAAGATGATAGCTAAAGATGATCTTTGATAGATAAAGTTCAACTAAAGTTTTTAGAAGAAGTTTTTTAAAAGTAGCTTCACGCCCATATCCCCAAATAGATACGCAGAGGTACCACCAGTACACCCACGACTGATCGAAGACACTATGTCTTACATTGTAATAGGTAGCAAGCACATCGCCAACCGGGCACATATTTCATCCCGAGCAAACTTTTTTTTTAATAGGGAAACAAAATTTCCATTTTGTTGCCCGGCCCGACAATCAAAACCAGGACCTCATGCAGTCAAGCCCAACACCTGGACCGCTAAACCACAGAGACGAAGTTTTTTTTAAAATATTTTTACTCAAATTATTTTTATATTTATTTCAAGTAATAGTTAATAAATACATTATATTTGAAATTTAAATTTTTATTTATATTTAAAAATTCAAGGAAAAAGTAAAAAAAATCTTCACGTCCATATCCCCAAAGAGGAAGACAGATGTGTCACCTTTATTTTCTGTATCTCTTGTCTCCGAATTCATGATCTTGATTACGAAAATTTATGTCTGGCTACGTATTTTAAAACTTTCACGTTGCTGCAGTTAAACAAATACTGCGGAATCAGATAAATAAAGACAGCGAAAGAAGAGATCAGCAACAGAGAAGAACTTTTCAAAAAAAGAAAAGAGGGCATAAACTAGCCATATTGTAATAATAATCATCAAAAAGGGTAATGGTAGTTTCCTAACGACGGTATTCTTGAAACAAACTACTGACTAAGGAAATTTGCAGTATCAGCTATAGCTCCAGCATTTTGTATACAAAAGACTACAACGCGCGCGTTGCTGAAGTCAAGGTTATATTGTTGTAGATTGTATCTCTTCAAATTTTTGACGAAGATATGAGACGACCCCATTAACACCAGTAAGCCAAACAGCATCAGTAGTGCACTCAATCTGCTTTCCGGAATTGATACCACCGTCTAATATTATTTATACATTATTTGCTCGTTATTGTCTTGTTCTGATTTACGTGGTACTGCAGCCGACTAACTCACAAGAATTAGAGGCTAAAGACGTAGACGTAGACGTAACTTTCGTAAATGGCAACGCTCAAAATGCATAAACAAAGATGCTAACATTAAATTCTTTTTTTATATTTCCCGTCAAGCCAAAACGCCTGCCTTCTGATTAAAAAACAATTAACTGATGCAAATGATTGTTTTTCAAAGTGCAAAGTGACGCCTCATTCAATAAAAAAATAAAAAACCAAATAAAAACATTTTTAATTTCAGTTGGAACACAAAACACGTTAGTTTATTTCCACTTATCTTTTGACAAATTACCCGAATTTATCAAACTTCAGTATGTTAAAAGAATTTGCTTGTTATATGTTGAACGAATATGGGAAAAAAATATTGAAGTCATCATATATACTAGTCGCGGCTTTATCTACTTAAAATTGTGATGCAAGCTGTCCTATCTTTCAAGTTGGATCAAACTGCACATGGTGGTTAAATTTGATTAAAATCGGTTTAGTAGTTTAGCAGTCCAATGCGGACAAACATATTATATACATCAACACATATATCTTCACGTCAAGGCCTTTACAGGGTGTAGGCAGACATGGTTCAGAATTAACGTAGAAATCTATACGTAAAAATGAGTTGCATCCTCTTTATTTATCAAAGTGTTGTGCAAAAACTTACCGGTCCGGTGGGAGGTTGCCGTTAGACTAATATTTCAGCCGCAAGAGAGCAACGCATCAGTAACATCTATCTATACACCACACGATTGTCTCTCACCATCAAGAGAAACGTCTGCTTCTTTCTGATCTATCACGAAATATAAAAAAATAACAGAATAGATGAAAACAATGTAATGTTTTCCCCGTGTTGGTCCGGGCTCCTTTGTAGAACAGACCATCTGCCTTCCTTGCCAGGCAGCTCGTAAAAGGCGAGCATAGGCTCACCGTCACTAACACCGTGATATGGTGACTTATTATTGATATGACTAGGTGGTAGAGTTTAGCAGCGACTCGCCCGGATTGGTACCACTGCCTTACCTATTCCTGCCGCCATAACGTCATGACGTGTTCCGGTTCGGAGGGTAGGGTAACCGGTATACTTACTTTTGCTCGAGTCCTAACATCAAGGCCTCAGGTTGGCAACGCACCCTTACCACCTTTGGTGTCTCTAGGCGGCGTGAATTTCTTACCATCAGGAAATCCGTCTGCTTGTTTGCCTTCCAATATCATAAAAAAATAAAAAAAAATCTTTTTTAAAATTCATAACTATAAAATATACTTAATATGTAACTTTTTATTGGCTTAATCCTAAACCCTGCATGGCCACACATATTGATTAAAATCATTATGAGATAATTAATTACTTTATTTACAAGCAATTTACTAAAGTTATTTATTGGATAATATTCAAAATGGCGTCAATAGCCTTCACTTCACAAGTCGCCTGTGACTTCACGTGTTCCGGCATGACGTCATGTCTGTGGGCGAGTGTAGGAGTCATAGCCTTGACTTGTTCTTATATTATCTTTCGTTTTACGAGTTTAAAACTAAGGCTTTCTATAAATAGGGGTTAATCTAAACTCATTTAAAAAAGTATCTACACGCTGAAGAAGTAGGCACGACTACGACCACGTCTTTCAATCCCTATTTCAACCCACAAGGGGTAGAATTTTCTGAAACGCTTATATACGTATCTACTATTTTTTAATGAGTAGCCCAATAATGAAGTATCATGTTTCTAATTTAGAAAGTGACGGTCTTCCATACAAACTTTCAACCCCTATATCACCCCTGTAGGGGTAGATCCCCTAAAGATCGCCTCTTTGGTCAAGTGGCTAGCGTACACACCTAACTACATCGACCAACCGCGAGGCTCGGGTTCGATTCCCGACGGGGGCAGGCATTTGTGTGATGAATATTTAGATGTCTGTATTTCCGGGTCTGGGTGTTTATTAAATTTATCCTAGTATATATATTTAAGTACTTCTATGTATTAGAATCGTTAACTAACACCCATAGCACAAGCATATAATTTGCTGACTGGGGTTAGATTCAATTTGTGTAACTTGTCCAGGAATATTTATTATAAAACGACCCTACTCGCCAAATTTCATGACTTGAACTCCAATTAGTTTTTGCTCAGCAATGGCATGCTTTTTCATATGTATACATTAAAAATACACATTTTCCGGATCCGGACGTCAAACTCGGGACCTCAAGAAGACAAGCTTCTAGAACACAGAGACGATTTTACTATAGAACAATTTAAGCCTTTATTATAGAAAGATTAATGTGTCAATTTTAATAAGTCTAGAATTAATGTTAAAATCTCAATTAGTTATGTTAAATTATTATAGCAATAATTAACTAATTAAGCTAAATCTGTGTTTGAATTTGTTATTAAAGAGTATTTACATTTTTATCGCTTGTATGGTCTAGTGGTCCGGTGTTGGCATTGACCACATTAGATACCGGACTCGATTTCCAGATCGGGCAACTCAATTGTTTT
The DNA here is from genome assembly GCA_002245505.1 of Calephelis nemesis. Taxonomy (NCBI): domain Eukaryota; kingdom Metazoa; phylum Arthropoda; class Insecta; order Lepidoptera; family Riodinidae; genus Calephelis; species Calephelis nemesis. Next base: position 210,581 of record NJDD01000186.1, read on the forward strand.
TATTAATAAAAAATATGTTTCCCGGAATTGAATAAATATTGGCGATAAATTTGCCTTCATTGTAGGACTAAGTACCTTTGGCTAGTCATAGGTGTCCTGATTGTACTTCCGGACACCTTTTCGATATACGAGCGTGAAGATATTTATATTATAAATTCGCATGTATGGATATACAATTTCGATAACACAATTACGTAAACAGACATACTTATATTATATACTTTTTATTACAGACATATCCACGTAACGTTCTGCTAAGTGTATCATTATGAAATATCCTATGTCTGGTATTACCAAACAGTCTAAATAATAGTACTTTCAAAACCAATACGTGTGAATCACTGTGTGAACTTTTATTTCCAAATCAAGCAACTTTTTATCCAGTGGCAGAAGTGTTAAAGTAAAAACTTCCTAAGTTGCGTCAGATATTTTGTTCAAATAAAACCTTATGAGGTCATATGAGTATCTGCCAATATTTTCTTCGTTATTTCATAACATTCCAATTAAATAATTGATTTCTGATATAATATTCAGGTTAAAACGAAAGGTAAGAGAAACAGAACAAGTGTTCTGCAAGCGTAATTCAGAACTTTTTTTTTCTTTTCGTTTCTTTTATTCCATATTATTTTATGAGGCTTTATACACCATGTAACAAAAACTACAAATACTATACCTATACTTATTATTATATTACCATTCTAACACTACTACGTTTCTTGACAGAAGCAGATATTAACGAATACACTACTTGAGGTTCATCTGACCCTGCATTACAACACTAACTTATATTTTAATCATTCAAACTTAATAAAAATTTAATTAATTTTATTAACTATATTAACATTATCATTATTTTTTATTTGCAAAACTATTTTAAAGATCGTAAAAATTAAATACATCATGTATAAAAAAAAGTAATAGAAATGACTATAAAAGTTACGGAAGAGTAAGATTTTCTCTTATAAGTAATTTCATTGTAATCAATGTATTAAAGTACTTATTATTATAATATTTTTATGAAGAGGGTTATTAATGTGGAGGAAGCCGGACAGGTCTGGCAGGATCGTGAGATTTGGCACTCGATACTCTCTGCCAACCCCGTATGTGAAAAAACCTATTCGAAATACAGATATAAGTCATCTCGATCACAATAGCGTTCATACACTGTTTTTCCTTCGGGGGCTGAAAAGAAGATTTACATCTTTCCACAACTTGGAAACCTTTCTAATTATATTAATGTTATTATAGAAGAAATAATCGCCTCTGTGGTCTAGCGGTCCGGGTGTTGGACTTGACTGCATGAGGTCCCGGGTTCGAATCCCGGGTCGGCCAACCCAAAATTGGATTTTTCCAATTTTCTAATAAAAAAAATGTTGGTCGGGATTGGAAATGTGCCCGGTTGGCGATAGGCTTGCCACCTATCACATTGTGGGACTTAGTGTCTTCGGCTAGTCGTGGGTGCCCTGGTTGTGCCTCTGCCTACCTCTTCGGGGATATGGGCGTGAAGATACTCATTATAGAAGAAATATGTTTGATACTAGCTGTCCCGGCAAACTTCGTTCTACCCGTGCTGTTGGTATGGGTAAACTTGAAATGTTGTTTTTCGTAGTTTCCTCGCAATTTTCCTTTTTTCTTATCTTTTGAACCTTCCCTGGATTTCCACAAATAATTCAAAACAAAAATTAGCCAAATCTGTCTAGCTGACGACGAGTTTAAGTAAGACTAACAAACAACAATTTATTATTATATATAAGACCAGCTGTTGCCTCTGCCTTCGCCCGAGCTTTCACAGAAATCCGTTGTGTGATCGATATTTAAAGTAACCTATACCTGTACCCAGGTTACAATCTATCTGTGTTTCAAATTTCAGATAAATCCGTTCAGCCAGTTGAGCGTGAAAGAGTAACAAACACCCATACATACATTCTCACAAAGTTTTAAATTTATAATATTAATAGGAATACTACATCTTTATATATATAATTCTTCTGTGAGTGTGTATGTCACTGAACTCCTTCTAGACGGTTGGACCGATGTTGATGAAAGTTTTTGTGCGTGTTCAAGCGAATTCGAGAATGGTCTAGATTCACAATTTGGTCTCCTGGAAAATGTTTTTTTAATTAATTTTTTAATAATAAGTCGTTGTTGATTTTGTAATGTTTCACATCGGATCCGACAGACTGCGCTACTGTCGAAGCATTAATGTCAAGCGATAGGAAGTTTGCTGGGTCAGCTAGTTATTTATATAAAAATCAATGCCACTTTTCGTTGTAATTTTATAACTCAAGAACGGGCTCACCTGTCCAAACCAAATGTTTAGGCTTTGTTCGGACTATTTAGTAGATGGTGTATGTAAAGTTTGCATTAAATCGGTCCAGCGGTTTTACATTTATCACTAAATCACTAAACTATATCAATAAACGGCGGATCATTTTTTTAAAGGGTATTTTTCAGTCAAATTGAACCTTTTTCAGAAGGGGATTGTGCTGTCATATTGAAAGTTTTGTAAGTTGTTTTTTTTTTCTTTTTGAAGTTGTACTTCATTTGGCGCGTTAGGAAAAAATGATAAGGGTAAATTTTTACGATGCGCGCGCACACCGTCACGAAAAACCGACATGATGAAGTTAGCTATTGATAACATTTTAGTTTTTCAAAAAAAGATACCAACAAAGTAAAAGTAAGGACATCTACGTATGTTTGCGTGAGAACTGACAACTGTATTCACAATATTTCTTTATTTCTATGGTTAGTGTCATTTTGTCTACAAATGTAAAATAAGGCAAAAGATATTTTTTTAAACAGATTTTTATCTTATTACACCGAAGAAGTATAACTTCTAACGCGTGTACATAAGTACACACACAATTTTTTTTGTTGTGTTATGTCATTCATGCGGTCATATACGTAGCGAAGCACGTACGGGGCCGCTAGTTATTTATAAGCATCAGAACTTGCAAAAGTAAAATGAGCGATAATTTTATACGCAAAGCCTATTTTAATCGATGACTAATATACGAGTCTAATATTTGTCCATTGTGAGGTCGCAGGATTCGAACCAACAACGTGGCAAGGGCACGCGCGGGTGTGTTTCACAACCTCGCAGCCTACAAGAGCTTTGTGGATAATCTTGTAAAGACGAACCAACACAATATGGGCTCAAGGCTGAATATTAATATGTCGTCTTTGGCTGACTCAGACTTAGCCTTAAATATTACAAATTATGAAGAAAAGAGGTGAGCTGGTGAATGGACTATTACTCATCACCAGCAATCGCAACTTTCTCGGCATGAACTTCAAAAAGTATCTTTACGCCCATATCGCCGAAGAGGTAGGTAGAGGTACAACTACCCACGACTAGCTGAAGATACTAAGTCCCACAATGTGATAGGTGTCAAGCGTAACGCCAACCGGGCACATACATCCCGGATAACTTTTTTTTTATTAGAAAATTGAAAATGCACAAATTCTAATTTTTTTCTACCCGACCCAGGGATCGAACTTGAGGTCCCCAAGAAGTCAAGTCCAGCAGTTAACACGCCGGACCGGTAGATTACAGAGGCGATCAATTCATTACCTATTTATAACCTCTTGCTATAACAATAATATAATGTGTATTTATTATCTATTCCTAACCTAACGTACCACCGTCATAATGTAATAATAGTATCACGTTTTGGTTCGGATGGTAGGCTAACTTCTAGAATTGCACATTATAACGTTATATTTCGACCACAGAACAGCACCTATAATATTTTTGATGGATTAGGCTTTACATTATTTTTATGCCATAGAAAAATTTAAAGTTTCAACTAATAAGAGAACAAACACCTCTTAGATCGCTAACACCCATATATTGTTATATAAGGTGACGATTTTCAATAGTAGGAAGTTTTCAACTTATACACATGATATTTTTTTATGTTATACCATGCATAGTTAATTGAAAAGTAGTCCGCTCTTGATTATTCTCTTTTTTTGGGTAGGATGAAACCCGAACACGTTGTGTACTTTTTCTATCATATTTATTAATATGTATTTAATTGTTTATTTATAGGACATGTCATTAAAATTGATGTTTCTGTTACATCACTACGTAGTATAAAACAAAGTCGCTTTCTCTGTCCCTATGTCCTTTGTATGCTTCAATCTTTAAAACTGCGCAACGGATTTCGATGCGGTTTGTTTTAATAGATAAAGTCATTGAAAAGGAAGGTTTATATGTATATTTCATAACCGTGCAAAGTCGGGGCGGGCAGCTTATGTAATAATAAGAGTGTAATCCTATTAATATTATAAATGCGAAAGTTTGTATGTATGAATGTTTGTTACTCGTTCACGCAAAAACTACAAAGCCGATTACGATGAAATTTGGTATGTAGGTAGCTGAAGACCCAGAATAACATATAGGCTACTTTTTATCCCGGAGTTCCCGCGGGATTGGGACTTACGCGGGTGAAACCGCGGGGCGCAGCTAGTTATTTACATATAGGACATATTAAAATTGATGTGTGTTTTCTCCAGTATATCTAAATAGTGTAGAAATACAAAGAAGGAGATGAATCCATTATCATCGCTTTGTACACCTGCATTTACATTGTAGCGCATTAATTTTAAGTAAATTAATAATAAGGTGTTTAACTTCCTGATAAGAAACGTACTCCTATTGACACCACAGATGTTAGCGGTGAAATACCAACTTAAAGCTACGGATTTAAAGTTCGTGCGTAAAAGTCTATCGGATTTTCTATCCTATAAATCAGAGCTATGACAGCAGGCTTGTTTATCTGCTTGTCAATATTTCATCTGTCGTTATTTTCACATAACCGAACTAGCAGTGTAGGCCCTTTCTCATTTTAACACCAACATTTTCTTTAAATCCCACTCTTTCTCGGATCTCACTGTTACGAATGCGGTCAACGAGCGTTACACTGCTACTTATGCTTTTTCTGGCATACCAAAACAACGTTCGGATAGGCACAAAATTATGCAAAGCAAAATTTCTACACATACGGCAGAAGATAAAGGATAAAATGGTGACTGTTTTATGCATTAAAATTTACCAGGTTAAAATTGTTTTACATAAGAGATTAACTGAAACGTTAAAGTCACTCATTTGATGTCACTTAATTGTCACCATTTAATGTCACTTTAAATGTGTTACCCATACCCATAAAGGGTGTCAAGGAATTATTACATAATGTAAACCTACAAGTGCGCTGTTTGTACAGATTAGTATTTCACCTTCATCAGCCATTTTAGGAAAAGCTAAATTAAAATATGTCTCATGTTGCAATTTTACGTTTTCTTCTATGATAGGATTGCTAATATTTATGTCTGTACGTTAAAATAAACATGCTTACATACATACATATCTTCACGCCAAGTTCCTCACGGCGTAGGCTGAGTAGGCTCTTGACGCCACCTTCGGATAACACCCGAGCGACTTGATCGTGAAATATCAACGTAGGTTTTCACGGGTACTTACATCCATCCACATTCGCTTTGTATATCTGCTTTGTCAATCTTTCATCTGTCATTCTTTCTACATGTCTGAACCAGCGAAGCATGCCTCTTCTCATTTTAAAACCAAGACTTTCTTTCAAACCCAGAGGGGATTCTCGGATATTTACGTTAAATTTAATACAAACATACATTTTATGTAGATACTGATATGTTACCAAAATAAAATAAAAAATATCTGTTGTAAAATTATATTGTTTTCGGGCATAGGCAAAACATAAATACTGAATCAATTTCGATCTAGTATTTAAGTAATGGATTAAGGAATAATTAAATAAAACTGCAAAAACCAACTCCAACGATTTCCTTGGGTGCAATAGGATAATTCTTTTGATACATATAAGTATAGAATAGAGAAAAAGATACATTTCAACTAATATTACAATACGATAAGATTCTGTATGTATGTATGTTCCGTTGTTTTCGTCGAAACTATTGAACTGGTTTTAATTACTTTTAGCAAAGAAAAAGATTATATCGTAAAGAAGGATACATGTAATTTTTTTCCAAATATCGGAACCGGCTCTAGCAGGAAAGTTAAAGTATCTTCACGCCCACATCCCCGAAAAGGTAGGCAGAGGTACAACCAAGGCACCCACAACTAGCCAAAGGTACTAAGTCCCACAATGTGATAGGTGGCAAGCCTATCGCCAACCGGGTATATATCAAATCCCGAGCAACGCTTTTTTTTATTAGAAAATTGGAAAAACCCAATTTCCTTTTTGTTGCCTGACCCGGGATTCGAACGCGGGACCTCATGCAGTCCAACAACTGAACGCTAGACCACAGAGGCGATATACGAATTTCAATATACGGATGAAGACACAGGCAACACCTAACAGTAAAACACCAATTAAAGTAATTCAAATTTAATTTCGCCACAGACAATAAAATCCTTATATGTTATAAGTAAATAATGTGTTTGTTGGCCTAAAAAATCCATATTTTATACATAAATTTGCATCTTTTGAAAGTTTTACCGTTAACCCGTTAGCTGATTAAAAAAACTAAGATTTTACTTTTTACCAAAAAAGTATAAAACATTGCTTATCCGTGCGAGACTACCAAGTTGTAAAATACCCGTACGTGTTAACTTAATTTTTTTTTAAAAGAAGTAAAAAAGTATTATTGTAATCAATTTGTGTTAGTAGGTAATAATAAGTACCGTACAGCTAGCCAGAACGATTGTCGTAGCCTTATCTATTCTTGTCGCCTTGAGTCGCTTGTCGTCATTGTCGTGTTCCGTGGTGAAGGGTAGGCCAGACCGTCGCCTTGCATACGCTTTGTAAAATCCCGGTCATTAGGTAGATGCGTCAGTAATATTTATGGTATCACAGCTTGACCGTTATCTCGTAACATAAAAAAAGCTAAAAGTATATACATAATAACAATTTAGGCGCAGTGAAAACCCGACTTTAATAAAAATAATTACATACACAAAAATTAAGCATTTTCTTCGATTTCATTGTAATTCTACTGAAATTGAAAGAAGCTGCCCAGGTCTTTTCCAGGTAGATGATGCTACCTGGGTAAATATATTTTTTGAATTTTTTTGTCATTTATTTGATGAGGTTTTGTCTTATCTTAGCAATACTATAGAGCTTTTGGGCGTTGTCAGATAGTGGGTTTTTAAATAATGTAATAAATTACTCAATCAATAAAATATTCGCTTTTAGACTTATATAAATTGACTTTCAGCTTCTTTCTTAAGTGCCTGTCGTATAAGACGTACTCAATCTGGTATAGTCTCACTAACTTGACTGTTCAGTAAACAGCGTTGCTAGTTTAACGTTTAGTGTTTTTAATTTAAAACAATTTTACCTAAAAAAAGCGATCCTATTAACATCTCTATGTAAAATGTTGCCAATACAAGTCCATATGGCTCGCACTCTTAAAAAGCTAGGCTCTACATGATATCTTATACACCACATAGAGCCGTAAAAGTAAACCTACATAAATACAGCTTAATCAAACTAAAATTGTTGGTTGTTTTAAATATCGACGAAACGCTTCAAGACAAGATAATGCCACTCACTTAGCTCCTCTTGACGGAAACAATACCGTGCCTCCAGAAAATATTAACAAAGTAATAATAAAATATATCAGGATTTTTAGTGCTCCATCTACAAAAATACCATTTCGCTTTGCATTTCAAGAAATAACGGTTTAGTTCCGATTTTGACCACTGTATAGTTAAGGCCCCACACTTATTCAGCCAGAAGAGCCATACGCCAAACTTTCCGTTCCATGATTACTATGAAATAATTGCGCTCTAAAGTAAATGTCTTAAGCAACAAATCACTATTTTTGACTCTATAAAAGTAATTTGAAAAATATATAAAAACTGAAACGATTAGGTATCTTTTTTGGTATAATACTTATCTATGTTTGTGTTAAATCTGGTGTCGATATTTTCATAATTGAAGTAGACAGTTGGGTTTTGCTTTTAAAAAAGGCTTAACTTTTTGATTTTTTTCTATCGAGCAAAGTGAAATGAATCGTGTTTTGGAAGCAATAGTCTTGTAAAGCATATTAATGTTAATCTTGTGCATTTTTGCCACCAAGATCCATGATTGCTTTGTATGAAAAAAACATTATATTGCTGACGTATTTTAGCATGGACCCTTAAGTTGCTGGCACTATACCAGCAAACTCGCACATCATTGTGATCTCCATCTTGAGAACGATCTATTATACGTTCCAAGTCAAGCCCTACTTGTTTTCTACATTATTAGCACATACCAATGTCAAACATGACATAAGAATTTAAGCCTATGTTCTAAAGTTCAATACATTTATCATACATATAGTAAACTGTAAACAAAAATAGGAAATCGTATTACATAAGACGAGTACAATTGATAAAAGGTCGTCCACTTGCCGAGGTCAAAGGTCTTATGCAGTTTCCAATATCATATGTAGTGAATGATTTAATAGCTCTTGATATATTGGTTGGTTTGGATGTACTTTTTATAGTATAGGCAGCAGATGGATTTCAATTGTTAGAAATATTTATCGTACTTATACAACAAAAATATATTTTTCCAATCTAATCGCGTCTAATTAACAAACATAGCCTAAAATAAGAGTAGTATTAAGATGATATTATAGTTTGTATTAAAGTGTAATATACAGACAACTAGCTGGTGCCTGCGGCTTCGCCCGCGTTTTCACAGAAGTCCGTTGTGCAATCGGGATTTTTTTTATGTTATAGGAAGGCAAACAAGCAGACGGATTCCCTGATGGTAAGAAATTGAAGCCGCCTAGAGGCACCAAAGATGGTAATGGTGCGTTGCCAACCTGAGGTCAAGATGTTAGTCCTCGAGCAAAAGTAAGTTTACCGGCTACCTTACCCTCCAAACCGAAACACGTCATGACGTTATGGCGGCAGGAATAGGTAAGGCGGTGGAGCCAATCCGGGCGAGTCGCTGCGAAACTCTACCACCTAGTCAGATGTCACGGTGTTGGTGACGGCAAGCCTATGCTCGCCTTTTACGAGCTGCCTGGCAAGAAAGGCAGATGGTCTATTCTGCAAAGGAGCCCTAACCAACACGGGGTGCGATCAGGATTAAAATTAGTATATATGTTAATCCAGGTTACGATCTATCTGTGTTCCAAATTCCAGACAAATTCGTTCATCTATTCGACGGTGAAAGAGTAACAGACAGGACAGGTACGGACCTACATACTCAAAAACTTTTGCATTTATAATATTAATAGGATTGATAATACCAGGATGAGCCTCGAAGTACTTTAGTCTATGTTTATCATTAAGTTAGCAAGTGTTATTCAGTCCTTATCTCTATATTTCTGTCACAGTAAAACAGCAAAAAGACGACTTCAATAATCAATCAATAAATAAATCCTCAACGTGTACAAAACTTTTTTCGATTTCTCTAGATTTCCTTCATCACCAGATTCAGACTTAGTGGCAATGAAACCTGGAATAAAAAAAATTAAAATCGGTTCCGAAACGAAGGAGAAATCGATTAAAATACCTACATAAAAGAGTATAGGAGTCCAACACATAACATGTAATCTTCTATAATATTAAGTCTGTTGAAAATCAGATCAAAATAAAAAACGCTGACGGTTTTTTGGATTTTTAAATTTCTTTAAAAGATAAAAATAATTACTTCGACTTCAACATCAAATAAAACATTTTAATGCACACATATAAGGAGGCAAAATTTCTGAAGACACTGCGATACACATTGTACGCATAAAACTTTGATATCAAGCCTTTTAAAGAAATAAAAAAGTGTCGGTGAAGCCGAGTGCATAAGCCAGTCATTCATCATCATATTATCCTCAATCTAATCCAAGAAATCCTCTATACGTAAATTCCTGAGGACAAATTCCACAAGGGCTAAGACGAGTTTAAAGCCAGCTAAGCATAAGCTGACGTAACAGAAGACGAAGGTGATTAACATCGGCCTCTACCAAAGGCCGAAACAATTTATTTGCGTCTGTCATACAACTTATTATATAAGGTACAAGGTTTATCTTCCTTTAAATCGCTTTTGTGTTATTCTTCATTGAAAATAAGATCTTATTGTGTTGAATTACGAATTTTTTTACCTTGGTTCTCGCCCACGTGAGTAATCTATAATTTATTGTAAATCGAGGTATTTCTAGTGTTTATGGAAGTTTCCTTTTTAGAATGATGACTGATAACTTTACTATAAAACACAAGACATTTCTATCGATTTATGCTTATTTTCATTCTTAGATGATTTTCGATGTGTTTTTTTCTTTCTTAGATTGGGGTTTTTACTTGAGCTATAATTAGTTTCCGAGCATTTTTATCCTGTGTCAATATGTGGATAAGGTCCTTATTTTTAAAAAAGTATCTTCATCCCCAAATCACCATAGCGGTACACAGAAGCACAAATAGAGCACTCTCAACTAGCCGAAGACAATGTGATAGGTGGCAAGCCTATCGCCAATTCCAGGGCACATAACCAATTCCAGCCAGCGTTATCTTTATTAGAAAAATTGAAAACACATATATTTTTTGTTGCTCGACCTGGGGATCAAGATTAAGAAGTCAAGTCCGTAGCCAAAACACTACACTACGGAGGCGATTTTTATTTTACTTTTACGTAATAGCCTGAGTAATTCTAATTTTCTTCAGATTTTTTAGATATTCTTTTGAAACGTGAGTAGGTATTACAAGTTTTATATGTCTATTCATACTTGTAAATTCAAGTTTAGAATGGACATTTAAAAAAGTTTTGGCACATCCTTCCTTCATAGATAGATAGACAGATATTTTTACTTTTTTTTATTGTACATTTACCAATAAAGTATATTCTCAGTAGTAAGCTGGATCGTCTCTATGTACTAGCTATATAAATATATATATATATATGTTGGTGAAACAAGCCTTATTTTGAATCCATGCCGGGCCTTAAGTTTCAACTATAATGTAACTTGAACATTTATACAGGAAAATTTTTCTTCCTTCTTAAAAAAAAATCTTGAAAAATCACTAAACATTAAATTATAGTTGTAAGTATCAAGTTTGATCTATGCACAAACCTTGGCCGAAGGGTAATAAAATGCTAGAAATAGATATGAATAACTATTGTTTCAAGTTTTTACGATCAGTTGAAAGAATATCAAAGACATTTAAATCTGCAGATAATTTTTAAAACTACAAAATTTGACTTTACAGCGACGTGTAAGTACATTAACCACACTTTATCTTGATGTGTGTCTATCTGATACAGTAATCTTAATGTCTCAAAACGTCTACAAATTCGTCTGCAAAACACATGACGTATGTGTTTATATCTAAAAGTAACGGCAATGTTCTTTTTAACTTTTCTTACAACCAAATTTTGTTAAGATTATTATTGTTATTTTCAATTATCTGAAACAATAATTTATTTGAATCTATTAACATTTTGAGTTTGACATGACAAGTATCATACGGGGTATGCATATAGCATTGAAATGTTAAAACCGCTACACCTCCTTCATATTCATTACCTTATCAAACAAACACACTGGTTTAAGAGACTCTTGACACTACATTCGAATAAAGCCCGTGCGATTTGATTGTGTAATGTCAACCTGGATCATTCCGGATATCTACATACATCCACATTTACCTTATTAATCTTTCAGCTGTCATTCTTTCCACATGACCAAACCAATAGATCATGCCCTTTACAGTTTCAGTTTATCATTTTGAATATAACGTAAAATGATTGATTAAACACGATATTTAACGGATTTATAAGAAAAATGCTATTTTTTTAATTCGTTGGCTAAATGTTCAGTTGGGGACAAATGGTACATATTATCTGCTAAGAGTTTAAAAAAATCAGTTCTTAATAGGATTATAACTAAGCAACAAAGTTCCACATTGCTATATAAGACTACTAAACTTTATGTTTTTAAAAAATATTTCAGTCATTAATATATATAAAAAATAGCAGTGGTCTATAAACACTACCCAATAACACACCCAAAGTGCACTATTTAAAGAGATAAAACTTTAAATCATGAAGATCTAAAACACCGTTTGCGAAAAGGTTTCACAGAAGAGAACAAAGTGTAAAGCATCATGAGAACGTTTTGAAATTACACTGGCGATATTTTGTAACGCTGTATTAAAGTGTTTCAGATTGGTATATAATTATCGTACTCGCATAATAATGGGAGAGTTACGCAACAGTAACAGTCTCATAAATCATAGGTTTATTTACAATATTTATCTTTACTGCTTGTAATGTGAATGTGAAGAATTACAATTTCTGGGGAACGTTGTACGTTTAGATTGAAAACTGATAATGAATAATTTAATAAAAAAAAAATATAATGTTTAAAGACTCTATAGAACTAATAAATTAATACACTTGTTCGGCCGTTATTCATCACTTTGTTTACTCCTAGCATTATAAGTTTTAATATCTATGATTGATATTTTGAAAAAAGGCCCGTAGAGGTAGGCAGAGGCAAAACCAGGGCACCCACGCCTAATACCGTCTTTACCATTAGGGCACACGGGGCCAGTGCATAAAGGGCCTCAAAATATTTTGGTCGGGTGTCTTTTCTCGATGGCTGAACGTCGAGCTTTTTTAAATTTATTCGAATCAATGCACGTTAAGGAACAAATTAAGTGATTTATATACTATAGTAACTAACCAGACATTTACTTGAGGTTATAAACTAGAGTCTGCCCCGTCTTGGTCCGGGCTCCTTTGCAGAATAGACCATCTCCCTTCCTGCCAGGCGGCTCGTAAAAGGCGATCATATAGATTACCGTCGCTAATACTCTGAGATCTAGGTAGTAGAGTTTCGTATCGACTCTTCCGGACCAATCCGGTACCAAGTACCACCGCCTTATTTATTCCTGCCGCCATAACGTCAGTGCAGTAAACTTACTTTTGCTCGAGGCCTTACATCTCAAGGCCGAGATGTAAGGGTTGGCAACGCTAAATCCGTCCTAGTAAATCCCTCTGCTTGTTTGCCTTCCAATTTCATAAAAAAAATCTGTTCAGAAATGACAGAAAAATATTTTATGTGAAACATAATATATTCTCCTCCTTCTTATGTTCAAGTCAGTTAAACACCAATTGTTAATTAATATTGTTAAGAAATCACTCTGTTTTTGCTCAAAATGCTCATCAATTAGTGGCCTAGTTTATTACATGTGTGCTTATCGATGTAATATTGATTTGAGAGCTGACCTTACGTCAGTTGACATGTAAAACCACCAGAGCGTGTCGGTGTTAACCTTACTTGCATTCACGTAACCTAGGGCTTCACATCGAAAATATACCGCAGTAACCCTAATTTCCCTCTGCACATGAATAAAAGAATGAGTATTTTTCGAGAATGACTAAATATCATTTTAATACGTGAAACAAAACTTTTGGACCCCTTTTAACGAAAACAGCGAGGACGGAGGAGTATGAAATTTGGTACACTTATAGTTTATATGTAGGAGAAGTGCAGAAAGTTAATATGTTTCAATAGTAATGCTTATAAAGTACATCAAATCAATAAATAAAACATTACTCACACTACCATGTATTTGATAGACAAACAAAAATATTGATAACGATAAAAGATCACAGATGGCGCGCAAACTGTATTCATAGTGTTTGGAAACAAAAGTAGTTGGTCTTGATAAATGAAGATGGCGTTCATATCAAAAAGATTATTGACAACAGAACCCTAATAATCTTTGAAAATAATAACGACAGCCTCAATGGTCGAAGGCTAGCGTACATGCCAAACTCACCAACTAATTGCGAGGCTCGGGTTCGATTCACGATTCTTATTATTATCATTATCATTTATTCACATTATCTCTTATTTCCTACGTTTTTATTAACATAAATTAATTTTTATTATTATTATATCTGCACATATAAAGGTGTGCATATAATTACAGACCTGAGTTCAAACATGGGCTATTTTTTCTAACACCTAAAAGACTATAATTAAAGTATCAAAGTTTGTATGAAAATCGTAAGTATCAAAGTTTGTATGAAAATCGTAATTACGAGTAATCCACGGCGACAAAGTCGCGGGCAAACAGCTAGTAATGTAAAAAGTACCTATATGACTTCATCCACAATCAATGATGGGGCTATTTTGGAATCATAAACTATCTTAACAAAAAAGCGGGTTGCACTCCCGGAGTGCCAGCTGAAGTGAAAACTTGAATATTAAGGTTGTACATTTTTGACATTTTGGAATGGTTAGAGAATAATTTTGCACGAATTGCTTTAATTATCAGTATGAAAGTACTTTTAGTTATGTAATAGAATACAATATTCATTTATTGCGCTATAGTACACAAACATGACAACACGAACATTCGCGCAAGCGCCCTACGCCGTCTTACCAATTTTTGTCTTACGAATCAAGTCACGCGTCCTGACGCGAGTTTAAAAGTTTTTACCCATTCCAAAAAAAGTTCCAACGCCACTAAAGAAGTTTTAACTTCAAAAATAACCATCAAAATCGGTTAGAAATTGGTCAAGTAATCTCGTTAAAAATATACAGTCGAATTAATACGCTTCTGTTTTTGAGTCGCATAAAAACAGAATAAAATTATTCAACTAAAGTTATTAAACATATTATGTGTGGTAAGTTGATATGAAGTTTTAAGAATCCATTAGCATGTAAATGTATACAAATATTTTTAAAAATCGTAAAAACATAGGTAGATAATATCTGGGTAGCGAACAAAGAATAATAAAACTGAAATATACGTACCTATCTACATAAATCTAAAACCTACAAATAATGTATACATATCATAAATCTGGAGAAGGGTCAATTCTGTACATTGAAAATATCGAAAAAATAAATAGCAGAGGGTGTTACTGAATTGATACCAAACCCAAATACTTATGATACTTGTGATAATAAAAAATTTGGCTGTCTGTCTGTATGACAGACAAAACATTTTTTAATCACATATTTGGGTTTGGTATCGATCCAGTAACACTCCCTGCTATTTATTTTTTCAATATTTTCAATGTACAGAGTTGACCCTTCTACAGATTTATTATATGTATAGATGAATGTCTCTTGCCATTAAGAGGTGCATTCCTGCTATCATAAGGTCTAAAAACGAGGCATAAACATTGGGTTTTCAAGTTTTCAACATTTTCCACCGTGTCCTCTGACTAAGTGGCAGAATTTCGGAGTGCGATGTGTATCATCCCGCCATCAGCAACATTAACACCTTCGGTATCTAGAGATGGTATACATTTCTTACAATCAGGAAATCCGTCTGCTTGTGTGACTTCCAGTACTATAACACCAAAACATACATACATTCTAAAACCATAACTAACCTTTCGTAGTTGGTTAAGATGGTTGTGTATCTATACATGTAATAAATCTGTAGAAGGGTCAATTCTGTACATTAAAAATATTGAAAAAATAAATAGCAGGGGTGTTACTGGATCGACACCAAACCCAAGTATGTGATTAAAAATTTTTGTCTGTCTGTCTTTATGTTCAGGCATTACGTGAAAACTATGGGTTCGATTTCGATGAAACTTGGTATAATTATACCTTATTATCCTGGGCATAAAATGGCAGAATTTGTCCTGAAAAAATACGTAGAAAAAAGTTTTAAGTTTTTTGTTTTATCACGCGAAGACCGACATCCGCGCGGACGGAGTCCCGGGCGGAAACTAGTATAGAATAAATTACCCAAGGTTGGCAATGGTGTTACGTCAGAGAGCGCCTCATGTCGGCCGACACATCAACCGGTTGGCGGTACCGTTACTGAACCATTTAGACTCAATTTAGATAACATTTTAGATACGATTGTTCTATGAAATTTGGTTATGCCTTCGTGAATAACAATATGTTACTGTAACTATTAATTATATGTAACGTTACTTCTGATATTTTTTAATCGTCTCTGTGGTCTAGCGGTTCAGTTGTTGGACTTGACTGCATGAGGTCCTGGGTTCGAATCCCGGGTCGGGCAACAAAAGAAAATTGGATTTTTAAGATTTTCTTATAAAAAAATGTTGCTCGGAATTGGATATGTGCCCGGTTGGCGATAGACTTTTGCCACCTATCACATTGTGGGACTTAGTATCTTCGGCTAGTCGTGGGTACCCTGGTTGTGCCTCTGCCTACCTCTTCGGGGATATGGGAGAGAAGATACTTTTTTTTTGTTTCTTTTGATAAACAAAAATATCTTTAGACATTCACACGACTCGATTTAACTTGAAGTTAAGTAAACTATTTTTCTCCCACTTTGAAAAAGGAGGAGGATATATTTATTTTCGACTCCAATTTTGCAATGTAATGATTTCTCCATCGTTTATGAACCGATTTTTTTTTCTTACTAGTGCTCTAAAAATAGTCTAATAAACAAATGCAAGTACATTTTACAACTACACACATACATAAATAACTTCATGCCAACTCCCTTAAGGGGTAGGCAAAGAGTATCAAGTGCCAAACCTCACGGTCCTGGCAGATCTGTCTTGTACATGTAGATTCAATTAAGTTACTATGTTATTCCAGCTTGCGATGAGATTATCACATACCTATAAAAACCAAAGCAGGTGAAGCTGTTACAAGGCGACAAGCAAGCTATCTTTACTACATAGTATAAAACTAAGTCGCTTTCCGCTGTCTGTCACTATGTATGCTTATATCTATAAAACTATGCAATCGATTGTGATGCACTTTTTTAAAAGATAGAGCTATTCAAACGGATGATTTATTTATACAATATTATAAATGCGAATGTTTGCCTGTTTGTTTGTTACTCCTTCACACAAAAACTGCTGAACCGATTTACATGAAATTTGGTACACTCATAAAGGGTGACATAGGATAGTTTTTATCCCGAAACAACGTTCCTGTGGGACCACGCGAGCAACGCCACGGGCAGCAGCTAGTGTATAATATTATATTAGAATTTTGTTCATCCGCCAGAAGCTGAAACAAGTTGTAAGAATGAATTATTGCTTCGTCTAAGTATAAAATATAAATTGAAACATAGTAATCGCTTACTAAGATTGCATTGCTTGTATAACTTTAGATCTATTGCGTGGTAATACGTGAGCAATATACATTGCGCAATCTGTTTGACATTGTTGTTAAAGATAAGTCGGTAATACAACAAAAAAAATTACTGAAAACTAGAAACAATGCATGTGAGGTAAATTTATTATGACGCTAAAGTGACTACGAAAATTGCTAAAAACTCCAAACAATGCACATGAGGTAAATTAACTAAAGATATAATAGTTTTTTAACAATCTCCAAAAAAAAGGAAATCATTTGTCGATTCTTGAACTCGAACTCGGACTCGAAATCGAACCAAAACTTGTCTGTTTTTCCTGTTTTTGATATAAAATAGATTACTTTTTAAAAGACTTCGAGAAAAAGACGAGGTTATACGTCAAATCCTTTATTTTTTATGTATGTTATAACCGATTTTTAAGTCATTCCTGCACCGATGTTTTTAAAGAGCGTACTTCCGAGGCGGTCCCATTGCCACCAAGCCTGGATCTGATTATGTAAACTAAAGTAAAACGAAGTCATTCTTATTTTTTGTGTAGTAGTAGTATCTTCACGCCCATATCCCCGCAGAGGTAGGCAGAGGCACAACCAGGGCACCCACGACTAGCCGAAGACACTAAGTCCCATAATGTGATAGGTGGCAAGCCTATCGCCAACCGAGCACATTTCCAATCCCGACCAACATTTTTTTTATTATAAAATTGGAAAAATCCAATTTTATTTACCACCTCTTTACCTGGCAGTTCGAAAGAGACAAGCACGGGTTCAAATGTAGATCATTATCAACAAGATTGAAGACTGGTGGTAGAATGCTGTGCAGCAACTTCTCCGAGTAGGAATCCACCGCCGCGCCGTATCTATTCCTGCTGCTATAATTACTCTGCCTGAATAATTATCATAATTACTCCGATGTGGAGAGTAGGGTAGCCAATGCACTTACGCAATAGGTCTTTATCCCGGCCTTAAGAACAGCGACGCATCTATAACATCTATGGTGTCTACAGGCCACATTTATCTCTTACCATCAGGAAAGTCGTGTGCTTGTTTAGTGACCTGTCATATAAAAATACCTTCATGATTTACTTATTGAAATTTAAGTCGATTTCTTGTAGTTTTACTTCACTTGAAACATCCATTAATAGTTTGAAAGTCATTTTCATTAAAATTAGTTTAGAAGTCGAAATTGTCTGATCCTTGTATTTATTTAAAGACTGCGAAAAAGACGGCTTTCCTGCTTGTAAACCTTTAAACACCATAGATGTTATGGACGATAGATATGTATAAACTTGATTAATACTACGCCGCTATTGAAAAAAAATCACGAACATTTATTATAGTCTAAGATCCGACGTTAGGTCGACCTACACCGAGCTGATAATAGAATGAAACCAGTTTTATAGCAAATTTAGTATATCAGAAAATATATTAAAAATGAGTTGCCTAAAAAAATCCTGGGCATTTTTTTTATTTTTTTAAATGTATTAAGTTTTTATCCCGACTTAAAGTAGGTATAAGACGAAGTTACATAAGTTGGGTTGCCTGTTATTTATTTGGATTGCCAGGTATGAACAGATGATTGTCGATGCTAGTTACTTTCACGGGATCGGATACTAGAAAAAAATATATCAACATTTTAGGTGCAGTTTTATTACAATTTTACAAAAATTAAAAATATTAGGTCCAGGATTTTTGGACCCACTTTTAATACGATCGCTAATATACTTACTTGACTATAAAATATATTTTATTCAATTATCAGCTCGATGTAAGTCGAAATAGGTTCGGATCTTCTACTATTATCTTTCGGGTGAAGGCTTTCTATATAGATACAAGATTAAAAACATGTGTTTTGAAAGTAGTATTAATTGAGTGAGTAAATTTATTTAACATTGGTAATTTGGATTCTCGAATCTCAAATAGATATGAAGCAACAAGTTTAACAAAAGTTTAACTATTGCCTTCGGAATGTCGATTTATATAATCGAGATCATCAGCTCTTGCAATATTTTATGATGACTTCGTCAGTGTCGAATAGTTATGGTTTTTGTATAAACTTTATTTTAGTCACCAATCAATAGTAAATTTCATCATTAGGTTTGGTTATTGAAAAAAATAGCCTATATTTGAATTAGGTATATGTAAAAAAGTGGATGTTTTTTGACAGTGTTTAATTAAACAGGCGTCTATTTTTGTATCATGGCGGAATCTTTTGGTCGAGTCTTATACAAATTTAATTTGTTTTTATTTTACTCAAACATAAAATAGGCACTTATGACACTTATATTACATGTACATGTCTATCGGCTTCCTTTCAGCATGCAAGGCGACAAAGGCGGCAGGAGTAGATTAAGTGGTGTCAGTCTAATTGACAGACCTGATAATACAGTAACTACCAGGGGCCGTTACATCCTGATTTCAGGATGTTAGGAATAAAAGTATAGATATATGTAAAACAATAGATATCACTACCCATGAACATCGGTATAAAGAATTATTTGCTAGCTTCAGAAAACTTTATTGTACTTCTTATTAAACATATCTTACGTAATACTCTATATCTATATATAAAAGAAAGTCATGTTAGTCACACCATTTATAACTTAAGAACGGATAAACCGATTTAATTTATTGTATAAACAATTTAACTGTCCCCATACTAACTGAACGGGTGGGACGAAGTTCGCCGGAGCACCTAGTACAATCATAAAATTAAAATTTTTCAACTATCCTTGGTAAATTCTATCTATAATGTACCTAGATAAGAATCATCTCGATTACGTTAGCTTTCAAATAAAACAAATCGCATTGAAATCGATCTATTCGTTACGATGCCGCAGACACAAAGATACCTGAAATTTATAATAAGGGGTATTTATTTCCGTTGGGGTGTAAAACTTCTAAGAAATAATGTGATGATGATTTACAGGTATTAAATTTAGGTATTAGGTATTAACGATCTGTATTTTAGTAGTCCATTGTTGACGTTGTAGTAACCGTTTCTAGTCCCGGTCGAGCTACCCGGGTTTGGATAGGTACCCAGTTGGCGATAAGTATGCCTCCTATTACATTGTGGGACTAACCTAACCTACCTCTTTGGGGATACTGGCTTGAAAATATTTCAAAACATACAGGTCTCAACGATCCATAATAAACGCAGGCAACGGATAATGATATATGTAGGTAATATTGGGTCAATTATATCCGCCATTTTATCTGTTAAAATTAATACTGAATCACGTACCTTCAATGTCCTTCGTTACATAACCGACATACTTTCTCGGCGACACAGTTTGCCATCTTGTAATATGCCCTTAAATGTTTACATTACTTGGGTTTCTGCCAGCTATGAATGAACACGACACATTCGTTATTCCTGTGAATTCGCCCAAAGAGTACTAAGGGGCTAATAACTCTTTTTGCTTATTTTTTTATGATAATGGAAGGCAAACAAGCGGACGGATTTCCTGATGGCAAGAAATTTACACCACCTGGTTCAGATTATAAGGCAGCCGGTAAACTTACTTTTCCTCGAGGCCCAACATCCCGGCCTCAAGTTGGCAATGCACCATCACCACCTTTGGTGTCTCCGGGCGGCGTGAATTTCTTACCTTCAGGAAATCCGTCTGCATGTTTGTCTTCCAATATCATAAAAAAGCAGAACGTCCACATTTGCCTCTTGGCTTGCCATTTGGCTTGACTGCATGAAATCCCGGGTTCGAATCCCGGGTCGGGCAATAAAAAGAAAATTTGACTTTTCTAATGTTCTAATAAAAAAAATGTTGCTCGAGATTGGATATGTACCCGGTTGGCGATAGGCTTGCCACCTATCACGTTGTGGGACTTAGTGTCTTCGGCTAGTCGTGGGTGCCCTGGTTGTGCCTCTGCCTACCACTTCGGGGATATGGGCGTGAAGATACTTACTTACGTCCACATTTGAAGCAGTAATAAGATTTTTTTCTAACATACATGTTTAAAATCTACACATCCTGTGCTTCATGGTTCACAGCAATTATCACTTATTTTCCTTACCTGATGTCATGCTTTGAAGACCTTGAATTCTTCCGGGTTTAATACTATCTTAAATAAATTTACACCTTAGATATTTCACACAAGGTTAAGTTTACCACGTTTGTGATGACGATGTTGCTAGATTTAATAATATGCGTAGTTTTTACCTATTTACCTTGTTAGAGATGATTATAAAGGTTTTTCAAAAAGCTATAAATACGAGATGTCATAGAAAACAATTTTATTTCTATAAATATTAAAGAAACTTTTAGTTTGAAGAAAATTTTTATTTTTGATTTGTTAATTTCTGGGAAGCTCTCAAATTATTTTTTAAATAAACAAAACTAAATATGTAGGTGGATTTATTCAAATTAAATTTTATTTATTTTTAATGGGGATCCAAAATTTCAATTTTTTATTTTCCTTGCTTATCGCTTCACGCCTGAACACATGGAGCAATTTTGTCAATCCTTTTTTTGCTATATAAGTAATTATAAGGAAGAGGATCATAAAAAATAATGATTATAGTTAGAATAGGATAACGTCGCCTCAGCTGGTAATAAATAAATAAATATCCCTAGACCAGGGGTGGGCAAATTACGGCCCGCGGGCCGGTTGCGGCCCTTGAGAGGTTTTAATCCGGCCCACCGAAGGTTTTTTTTGGAAAAAATTTGAACCTCCTTAAAAAAATAATAGTCAAAATGTGAAAAGACTACTGAAATTTGAACAATTTGTACTGAATCGATACTTCAAACATATATATTGCGTATTTCATATTATGTTAAGACTTCATAAATAGATTTTATTTTAATAAAGGATTGTAAAATAAAACAAAAATGCCTTATGTTATCATTATACAACTTTTTTATAATCGTAATATTTACTGCTATTTTTAGGTGTTTTAATAAACCGGCCCGCCTCAAGATTAATTATAATTTACTGTTTTAAATATTAGTAAACGATATCAGTACAGAAATATATACCAAAATAAAATGTATGAAAACCCAGACCCAGAAATGCAGATATAATCATTACACTGCTGCATTAGTGTAATCGTCGGGAATCGAACCCCATCCTCGCAGTGAGTCAGCAGAGTTAGGTGTGTACGAGGTAAGAAATACATGTTAGTAGAGACCCAAGATATTATTGGTGGATTACTGAGGCTATAATCTTAAGCTTAAATGTTAAGCTTCTTGGATATATTATACTTTTAAAAAGTCGTTTCATTTTATAATTTCGTGTTCTTAAATATTCCGCAAAACCTGACAAAATTTTCTCGAAAACTCTCGGCAAAAAAAAAGGTTCGCAACTAACTTCAGGGTGTTGCTTTTGACTGTCACATTTATCTGTCGGTGTGCGCGCGCATCGTAAAAATTCACTCTCATCATTTTTCCCAATTGCGCCAAAAGAAGTATTACTTCAAAAACATGAGTTATAATACCACAGACATACACTCATATACACACAGCGTGTCTTTCTGTTAAACTTATCACAGACACGTCAGACTTATGGTATCCATGTTTTTCCAACAAGGTTAAGAAAAGACAGGCTCTTGGCTCTTTTAGTCAAGCGTTCTGTAATTTATATTATTTAAATATTATATTAGTTAATAATATCTCACGCCCGGACTCTCTAAAAGGTTGGCAGAGATATAAGTTGGCCGAATACACTATGTAATCCCACAATGTAATAGGTGGCAAGCCTTGCAGGTACCGATTGGGCACATATCCAATATCGGGCAAGATAGTGTTTACTATAAATTTTTGTAAAATAATTTTTCTCGTTGCTGCCCCAACCGAGGATCGAACCCGAGATCTCATGAATTCTAGTTCAAAGCCGGATCACTAGACCACAGAGGCGACATAGTACATATATCCTCTAGTGACAAGAAGTGCGTTTGCATTCATTATAACTAATAACAATGTCATTGACAGAATGACCTAGTAAAACGAGGCTAAGCCTTAAAGATAAATCAAATCTTGTCATACAAATATATAAATATTATTCTTTTACTATTTAAACTAAATATTATGCTTCTGCTACAGCATGTGTTTAAAAGAAAGAAACATAACTAAGATATATAGTCGGTCCCTGTTGTTCCGGGGTCCTTAGCAGAATAGACCATCTGCCTTTCTGCCAGGCAGCTCGTAAAAGGAGAGCATAGGCTTACCGTCACTAACAACGTGACATCGTACTAGGTGGTAGAGTTTCGCAGCGACTCGCCCGGATTAGTACCACCGCCTTACCTATTCCTGCCTCCACAATTTCAATGCTGGTGGTTGACGTGTTCCGGTAAGGTAGCCGGTAAACTTAATTTTGTTCTAGGCCTAAAACTCCGGCCCCAGGTTGGAACGCACCATTGGTGACTCCAGGCGGCGTGGATTTCTTACCATCAGAAAATCTGCTTGTTTGCCTTCCATTATCATAAAAAATAAGAATGATTTAGGTGTCTTTCATAAGAAGTTAGTAGACTGCTAAAAAAAAGGTGTTTGTATTAGCGTATAAACGCGAGAAGTGAAACTTCTTTACAGCATCATTTTTTGTGAAGCGTAACAGAAAAAAAAGTCACTTCAAAACCTTATTTACTTTATACAGAGTGACATTTAAACTAACAGCCAAATTTTGAAAAACGATTAGAAATCAATAACCCTTTTAATCTATGAAGGAAAAAAAGTTTATAATGTTTATCCAACGCAAAACTCAAGATGCATGGTAATAACGCAAACAAAGCTTAAAAAAGAAAAAAAAAAGAAAAAGAAAATTGGGTTTTTCCAATTTTCTAATAAAAAAAATGTTGCTCGGGATAGGATAAGTTCCCAGTTGACGATAGGCTTGCCACCTATCACATTGTGGGACTTAGTATCTTCGGCTAGTTGTGGGTGCCCTGGTTGTGCCTCTGCCTACCTCTTCGGGGATATGGGCGTGAAGATACTACTACTATTTATAAGCTTAAAACTGGTTCCCACTGACCGCAGTCGTATTCACATGCCGGTGACGTCATGACTCGTATTAGGTACGACATAACGTGACAAAGAGTAAATCATTTTTGAGGACTAAACATGCAAGGATCGTGAGATTTGGCACTTGATACTCTCCGCCGCCCCATAAGGGACTTGGCGTAAAGATATGTATTTATATAATAACAGCATATGTCTATGTGTTGCATTTAATAACGTCTTCTCTGGTTCACCAAAATTCGTAGGAACCTGGTCAAGTAGGTCTTGCATACCTGAGAGTCTTCTACTTGCCTTGCCTTAAGTACTTCAGAGATTTGAAATTCCTAGAATCAATATCAATTCCAATATTTATTAGAGTAATTTCATAATAATTCATAAATCGTATGTACTGCTTTTTTCGATTCTTTAATATTTACCTTTTTAAAGAAAAGAAGAAAAGAAAGAAAAAAATATTTATTTGCCGGAATATGAGTGTTACAAAATTATTTACACAATGCTTTTGTGATGATTTTGAGATTACATGATTATTTATTAATACAAAATTTCCAACTAAGAAAGTACAATCTCCTATTACCTACTCTATTAGACCCGGCTGATATCGGGACAGGACAATATATATTAAAATTTAATGATATTTCAAAACTTTAGCATCTTCATGCCCACGCCTCGAAGGCGTATGCAGAGACACAACCAGGGCACCCACGACTAGCCGAA
Source organism: Calephelis nemesis (assembly GCA_002245505.1). Taxonomy (NCBI): domain Eukaryota; kingdom Metazoa; phylum Arthropoda; class Insecta; order Lepidoptera; family Riodinidae; genus Calephelis; species Calephelis nemesis. The sequence continues at coordinate 235,312 of NJDD01000186.1, forward strand.
GACACTAAGTCCCACAATGTGATAGGTGGCAAGCTTATCGCCAACCGGTCACATTTCCAATCCCGAGCAACATTTTTTTTTATTAGAAAATTGGAAAAACTCAATTTTCTTTTTGTTGCCCGACCCGGGATTTGAACCCGGGACCTCATGCAGCCAAGTCCAACAACTGAACCGCTAGACCACAGAGGCCAGAGGAGACCACAGACCACACTTTTTTGTCTGAGAACTGTTTGTTGTTTGTTGTTTGAGAACTGGGTAAATTAAAAACCGCTGTAAATTATGCAACCCATTAATGATTTTAATGTCGTACTAAAACTAAGGGTAAGTACATTATACAAATCTTTTATTACATATATGCACATGTGTGTGTGTGTGCTCGAGTGCGTATGTGTGTGTGTGTGTGTGTATGCACGTGAGTATAACTATTATTTAAGAGCTTTACGTTTTTATCTGTTATAAGTAGATACAATACCGTGACAAGTTTAGTAGAAAGTGTCGAGCTTATCAATAAAATTACACAATGTAACACCATTCACTTTGCTCAGGCGCAGTCCGCACTTGAGTTTTATGTAACCTTAGTCCTTTTATTATGACCTTGTTAAGCAACATTTGAGAATTGAATAGAGCCAGTGCCGCATTTGCTACACAGAAGTAGCAATTATTGCTCTCTCTCATTAAAAGAATACCCGCGCATTAGAACAAGACCGGCCCTGTCTGAGTGACATTTGCTTTTAGGGAAAAGCTAAAAAAGTTTACTACCTCTGACAAGAGTGGACGTTTAAAAAAGGCTCCATTATTATGCTTACGTTAGCCGTCTATTAATAAACGCGGAGTAAACTACTCCAAGTTTCAACCTACGATAGTTCTTGTTTATTAATAAACAATTGAATTTCTGTTATCCGTTTATTTTTGCAAAAATCCACGTTAGTATCTAAGAAATATGACGAATTTTTCGTATAAAAGAAAGTCGTCATAGTTAACCCGATTAGGCTGAAAATTGATGGAGAGGTAGCTTAGAACCAGGAAAAGGGCATAGGGTACATTTTATCCCTTACAACAGCGAGGAAACTCGGAAAAACGACAGTTTAATTTTTCCTGAACGGGCAGAACAAAAAAACGACATTTTAATTTTCAAACTGAAGGGGCGGAATGAAATTCGGCGGAACAGCTAGTTTATTAATAAGACTTTATTTATTTTCTATTTCTAAAGATATGTTATATGTCACAAGCATGATGACCATTGCCTAAACATGCGTAGGAGTATGAGTTTCCATATACGCGTTGATATTAGTAATAAAATTTCCAATCGTGTCCAAATATATACAAAAACGAAGGCCTGAGAACCTCCTACACGTCTCCTAAAGTTTCTAATCTTTCTTAAATCTAAACGATTTGCAATATTGATAAATAATTTCGTTCAACAGTGAAGGCTACTGGTTCTCAACATTAGAGGCTAGAGCGTAGGAATTATTAAATAAATGTTTTAAGAACATTTCCAAAAAAATGATTTTTGGATTGTTTTGGCGCGTTAGGAAAAAATGATGAGGGTAAATTTTTACGATGCGCGCGCACACCGTCACGAAAAACCGACATGATGAAGTTAGCTATAGATAACATTTCAGTTTTTATTAAATATTAAATAAACTTTATTTAACTAAATAATGCATTATAATAAAACTTTTAATGTAATAAATACCTTTTTTCTATGGTTAGTGTCATTTTGTCTACAAATGTAAAATAAGGCAAAAGATAAAATTTTTAAAAAGATTTTTATCTTATTATGCCGAAGAAGTATAACTGCAAACGCGTGTACATAAGTACAAACACAATTTTTTTTTTATCTTCAAAATATTTTTTTCTCAGTATTCTGAAGTATGAAATTAGATACCTACAACTGTCGTATTTATTCATGTCATAACATCAATTCTCATAAATGTTGTGTTCCTGTTTGGGGTGGGATACCCCAAACAGGAAATCCCACCCCAAATCGATACAAGAAACTCAACATCGAGTAAAAATCATACCCATTGAAGTAGGATATTTTTCTTATTATGTAAAACTGAGCTTGGTTTTTTTTTTATTTTAATGAGCAAAGAGTGTAACATTTATTTTAAAGTTTTAAGAATCAGAAAAAATATCAGATAAAACCTAAATATTCTATGTTAAAATTCAAGTACGTTTTAATAAAGACTACTGTTCGCAGCTTCGCCGGCGTATTTAACTTCTTTAATACTCTAGCAGGAATCCGTTAAGAAATCGGGTTGAGGAAAACCTATGTCATTCTCCTGGTCATTTGCTATCCGCTTTCAAAATTTTGCAACGATCGCTGAACTTCAAAGCCAACGGACTTTTACTCGAACCTCTATACCTTATTTTGCGCCTTCAGGGTTGTAGTTTTTAAAAATAATTAATAGCGATTTCCTACACCATAATGAGTCAGATTTAAGCTTAATGCACTTATAAATAATTTAAGCTGTTGCGCTGGCTGATCAGTGTCCAGTCAGTGGGTCATCTATGTTTGTGTGCCTTTGAAAGATGAATCAAAATTAATGCTAATTTGATGATTATTAGTACGTAAAGAGAAATTTTAATAAACCTTTATAGTATTTTGCAGTCATAGATAGGGTTGCCACATGTATTCAAAAAATGACCTCTTTTTCATGTTGACGTACTTTAAATTCTACGACACCAATAAATCACACTAACATACTTTACCTAGGTAAAACCGATTGTAACTGAATTTTGATATTGGTTGTAAAGAACAAAAAATATAAAGACAAATAAATAAATAGGTACTGTTTTTTGCGCTGCATACTTTACTTTCATTTTTACAAGTAAAAAAAAAACTTTATTCGACATAAAAAGTGGCAACCCTAGCGAAGGACCACAGCGCGTCTTTTAAATTCATATCAAGAGAAGGTGCAGAAAGCGATTATGTTTTAAAAAGTAAATAAAGATATAAAATTAAATTTTTAGCACTTTCCACGACTTGAATAAATTTCACAAAATTTTGTAATTATTAAGTAGTCGGTAACTAAAAACAAAAACTGCATTACAACCTCTGTCGTCTAATAACGATACAGTTATATGTTTAATTTATGAAGTGTTTTAATTGTTTAAAAAAAATTAAAAATAATATCAGGTGAATTATGATCGCAAATCCTTATAAATGCAATATTTTTTTCTTATAAGATTTCATTTTACTTGCAATCTAAGTACGTTTTCTGGGTAATAATTTACAAACTTAATTTTAAACCAAATAAAAAACTCAATAGGTTGAGCTTGCTTTTGGCATTGACCTTATGTTTAATGACAGTATGACGCTATAATATAATGGAGCTGATCTGATGATAGATCCGGAAGGTGTTTGTAGAAGTTCCTAAAGCTCCTAATATTATCTCTCTTGTTTATGCTTATTCGATACGTCTTGAATAGTACTTATAGTCTCCTAATGAGAATAGCAAAACTAAAAGCTTGCAACAAAAACATATTTTTTTATAAACTTCTTTGTTTTTTTTCCACGTAACAACAGACCATTGTTATGGTTTATATTTGTATGAGGGGTAATTTAGGAAAGTGGAGAGGGATATGTGTTACTTATATCCCAATATCTGAGTTTATGGGAAACTTTTCATTTTCTATTGTTAAAAAAATTATCTGTACGCAAGACAAATGCTAAAATTCAAATGTCTTTTTTTGTAATATAAATCCTTTACATCCTATTAATGCGAAAATTTGTTCATTTGTTTATTTGTTAGTCATTCACACAAAAACTGATCAACTGATTTTAATGAAATTTGGAACACACATAGAGGGTAACTTGGATTAACATATAGGATAATTTTTAAAATATTGTTCTTGTGGGACGATGCGAACAGCTAGTTGTTACGTTAATATGTTGTTATAGTTAATAATATATTAGCATTTCTCGTGGTCATCGCATGACGTCTGAACGAATGGACCCCACGCTAGTTCTTCTCTCTTAAAGTTAGCAATAGAGGGATCTTATGAAGGAAAAAACTGGAAAATTGCAGGGAAAGTAGGAAAACAATGTGTATTCCATACAAACTGTTAGAATATGTTATTGTTAAGCGATACGAAGTTCGCCAAGTTACATAATAATTAATTTTCTATTAATATTCGTAAAAACCTAAAACTGGTTTTCTAATTTTACATTTTGTTGTATACTAATATTATGTGAAAGCTGTTATTTTTCCTTAAATAAATAAACTTGAGTAGGCATAGCCGCGGTCTACATCTAGTATTTAAGGTTCAAATTTTTTCCATAACCCTAGCACCAAGGCATTGTCCTCTGGCCTCTTTGTAAATATAACAGTTTAAACACCTGTGTAACAAAATAGTAATCGTATTTCGAGCAAATATGTCCTACATAATAAGGCTGCAGCGTATTAAGGCCGATATGACATGTTACTATAAACCTGTTACTTATGGTACTAGCTACTTAGTCCCCGTATGTATTCGTCCGGATTTTAATGTAGTAGTATTTTCACGCCTATATCCCCGAAGAGGTAGGCAGAGGTACAACCCACGACTAGCCGAAGGCACTTAGTTCCACAATGTGATATGTGAGAATTCCATCGCTAACCGCGCACATATCCCATGCCGGGAAACATTTTTTTATTAGAAAATTGGAAAAACCAAATTTTCTTTTTGTGGCCCGTCCCAAGAACCGAACGCAAGACCTTATGCAGTCATGTCCAACATCTGGACCGCTAGACCACAGACCACAGAGATGTTTCATCTACAATGGATCTAGATAATGAAAAAACTTTCGATTCCGAATATTTACAGTGGTAAGAAAATTCTGACATTTCTAAAATAGCTCTGTATGTAAAATGTTTGAATCTATTAACACCTCGTTGGACGAGGGGCTTGTAGTACACGCCTAACTCCACCAACCAACCGCGAGGCTCGGGTTAGATTCCCGTCGGGACAGGCATTTGTGTGAAAATCATTTAGATGTCTGCTTTTCCGGGTCGGGGTATTTATTAAATTAATGTATTTTATGTATTAGTATCGCACATGGATTAAGCATATACTCATAATTTGCCTACTTTGAGGTTACATTCAATTTACGAAAAAAAAGAACCGATCATTTAAAAAAAAGTATCTTCACGCCCATATCTCCGAAGAAGTAGGCAGAGGCACAACCAGGGTACCCACGACTAGCCGAAGGTACCAAGTCCCACAATGTGATAGGTGGCAAGTCTATCGCCAACCGGGTACATATCCTATCAAGAGCAACACTTTTTTTTTATTAGAAAATTGGAAAAACCCAATTTTCTTTTGTTGTCCGACCCGGGTTTCGAACCCAGGACCTCATACAGTCAAGTCGAACAACTGAACCGCTAGACCATATAAGCGATTACTGATAATTATTTATTTTTAAATTAAGGTATATTGATATTTTAACCATCGGTAGATTATTTAAAGGGAGTTAGCTCGAATCCGAAGCCATATCTCGCCGTAACCATACCAGTAAAAGTTGAAATATATTCAAGTAGCCTTCACCCACGTGAATATTTTCCTTCAATGAAAACAGCTAAGCAAAAAGAAAATACCCTCTTGCTAAGTTTCTTTTGTACGCTAACTTAGCTCAATAGCTTTATTTAGCCTGCAATGTCTAATAAGATATCTCAACTCAGTTGAGCTGAATTTTTTTATACACCTTTAGTTTGAATTTATATGCATGGTTTACTGTATGACGTCATTCTAAGTCCAATATGGCAGAATACATAAAATGATTTTTTGTTCTTAACCGCCTACAATATTGGTCTCAAATGAAGGTCTATCTTCTATTAAAAAAAGTGAAGTCATTATAAAATCAATTATAGCGAACTTCATTTTTGTTTTTTTTTGTGTGGAAACTTGCAACTATGACACAGCTATTTTCAACCGATTGAGGTGATTTTGACTTAGGTTATACATATATGGCGGCAAATGAGCAAGTGGGTCACCTGATAGAAGGTAATCACCGCTGTCCACGGGCTTCTGCAACACCAGGAGTATCACAGGTGCTTTGCCAATTCAATTCTTGAAGACTCTTAAGTCGAATTTGTATTCGTTTGGAAATTTCACTCTTGTTGATCGCTGGATACTGGTTTCATAAAATTAGAAATATCTTCAGATAAGAAATATCTTCGGATTCGCACGGTTGTAGATCGCCACGCATTAAGGATATGAGCATGATAACTTAAACTCTAATAAACGTACACTGATATAATATGTACAGACAAAGTGACGATACAATTTTACAATAACTGACTGCCAATCAATATCTCACTATTATTCCAAATTACTAAGTTACTTAGTAAGTCAACTACTATGCATCAACTAGCCTGGGTAGGGATCAACCGCCTTACCTTTTCCTACCGCCAAAATTACTCGGTCATATTCCGGTCTGGACAAACTGGGAAGCCGGTAGACTTTCACTTCTTCTTCACGACTTCTTAGCCGCCAGAGAGCGACGCACCTGTAACATCTACGGTGTCTATATGCCACATTTTCCCTTACCATCATGATACCAGTTTTGCTGACCTTTCACTTAAAAAAATCGATCAGATATGATGATGATTAGGTATAGAAAAACAGATCTATAATCAAATATTTTTTGGCCTCGAGCAAACCCAGGAGTTCAGACTAACTGCATTATAAGCCTGCACTCGTACGTGCCTACTGTTTAAACAAAAGTATTTGACGTGAACTATTGGCAATATTTAAACACCAGTAAAACACATCTAAGGCGGAAAGTAGGGCACGTATCTGTGCACATATTACGCAACGCGGCTAGCTTACAATATCTAGTGCTTCGGTAGGGTTGCCAAAAACAAATACTAAAGATATTATTTTTTTAACGTATATATTGATACAAACAAACAAAAAATATTCGAACCATCATAACTATTTACTGCTTCAAACTGATCCCTGTTATTCCTCTAAGGGTCCAAATTGGGCGAGTTTTTAATTAAACTCTTACTTTTAAAGCTGAAAATCTCCTGATGTTCAGCCATGGTGAACAAAATGATTTAAAAAAATAAAACTGTAAAAAATGTGAAAGTAACAGACAACGTTAAGTCTAATAGTGTAAATACGTTAAATCTTAACGCCAGCAAACCCGTACCGGTGGCTAGTAGTACAACCAGAGCACTCATAATTAGCCGAAGTACCACAATGTGATAGGATCTATCGCAAACCGCTCATTTATTCAATCGCTGGCGAAATGATATTATTAATAAAATTGAAATACACATTTTGAGTTGCCTGAACAAGAAACCGAACCCGCAACCTCATGTAGTCAACGCTAACACCTGACCACTAAATCACAAATACTATTTAAATACAATATGCGCATAGGTGTATACAAATATACCTGTTAATAAATAATTACATGAAAGTTTTTTTTTGTTATAGACTGAAAATGTGGAGTATACTAATGGTGGCAGCCCTATTCGCGACCGCGCGTTCTAAACAGCTACCCTCAAGCACTGGTAAGTGTTCATTTTAATGTTTTGTCATTTAATATGTAAACCTTTCAAAGTAAATTTCAGAATTGGAATCGTCCTTTTAACCTGTCGCTTCTCTTTTTCTAACCCGAAAAAAAGAATAAGTGAGAAGAGAAAAAAAAAAAAAAATTTCGCCACGGGACTTGAATCCTCAGTAGCTCAATTGGTTAGAGCATTCGTCGGCTTGAGACGAAAGGTTACAGGTTCAAATCCTGTCTGGGGCGAAATTTTTTCTTTCTTTAAAATTTATAGAGAATAAGTGATATTTTTGACTCCTTTGTGTTTTATGTACGTATGTTAATCGATTTCTCTCTTATTTAATTTGTTTCGTGTATTTTATTTTTTTAATATATTTCCTGTTTTTATTTGAAGAAGGTTGTATTTTTTGTTTGATTCTTAGTGTTCCCATTGTCACTTAGTCTGGATTAGTTAATAGTGGATATCCAGGTAACGGGAGCAAATACTTAATTTTGATTTTTTAATGTACATTAACGATATAATTATTGGAATTAAAGTCGGTTTTCTCTAACTGTTCTACACGTAAAAAAATATGAAATATCTTCAAGGAATATATTCTAATAAAAGTTTAAAATATGTATATAAATATAGGTATAAGATTAAACCGATAAATTAATCCAATCCGGGCAAGTCGCAAAACTACCACCTAGTCAGATGTCACAGTGTTAGTGACGGTAAGCCGATGCTTGCCTTTTCGAGCTGTCTGGCAAGAAGCAGATGCTCTATTCTGCAAAAGGAGACCGAACTAACACGGAGTAATTAAGAAGTAATTTAAGCGTAATTAAGTTTAAGTAAGTAATTTAATTTTAAAATAGTTTAGTCAATTGTCAAGAGTGTCAATCATGTCAATTTTCCTGTCATAGAAAATTTTATTTATTATTATTATTTATTTAAAGTTTATACACAATAGTGTACAAAGGTGGACTTAATGCAGCATGGCATACTCTACCAGTCAACCTTACTCATTAAGAGAGCTTAGTTGGATTGTTTTCTGTGCACCCCGCAGTGAAAAAAAGAATGATTGTAAAAAAATGTGAACAAATTATCTTACAATAACAAACAATATGTACATATAGAAATAATAAAAATAGTACATAAAACACACATCTAAATATTTTATTATTAAACTTTTTTACGTGCTAAGTAGATTCTCATGGTACGGGGATAAAAATATTGTCGATTTTAAAACAGCATTTGCAAGAGCTTATGGGCGGGATTATAACTGATAATAATTAAACTGCGGAATATACTCCCCAATAAAATTAGAATTAGTTCATCCAAGTTTTCCCTTAAACGTCACCTTTCTGCGTATCTAGCAGACTAGATGTATCAGACATTACTTTTTTTTTTATGACATTGGAAGGCAAACAAGCAGACGAATTTCCTGATGGTAAGAAATTCCCGCCGCCTAGAGACACCAAAGGTGGTAATGGTGTGTTGCCAACCACAAGCCGGGATGTTAGGCCTCGAGCAAAAGTAAGTTTACCGGTTACCTGACCCTCCCTACCGGAACATGTCAACGGCAAGCAATGGGCGTTATGGCGGCAAGAATTTGAGTTGCTGCGAAACTCTACCACCTAGTAGGATGTCACGGTATTAGTGACGGTAAGCCTATGCTCGCCTTTTACGAGCTGCCTGGCACAGTAAGGCAGATAGTCTATTCTGCAAAGGAGCCCGGACCAATACGTGGAAATTACTTACACTTGGACTTTAGTGACAAAATCACAGCTGGTAGAGTGCTTGTCGCAACTGGTCCCGGTAGGGATCCAACGCCTTACCTATTTCTGCCGCCATAATCGTATCATCTTCCGATTCAGAAAAAGTAGTCGGTAAGAAATTATTTATTAGAAAACACGCCAGTCACAGGATAGAAACGCACCTTCAACATCTATGGTGTCTATAGATTTGTGACAGATTAGAGAGATAGATTAGTGACGGCAAGCCTATGCTCGCCTTTTACGAGCTGCCTGGCACAGGAAGGCAGATGGTCTATTCTACAAAGGAGCCCGGACCAACACGGGGATAACACGGTGACTTTTTGGTTGTACTATAATTTATGTAGGTTCCATATGTATTTCCTGTGTGTTTATGTACATATTTGTGCATGTATGTATATATTTGTGTGTGTGTGTGTGTGTGTGTGTGTGTGTGTGTGTGTGTGTTTGTTTTGTATATTTTTTATTATTACTATATTTACATAGTATACTTAGTCTGGCCATAAATACTGTTACACTTAAAAATAAAAAAATATTACATTTGAATTTCGAATCTGTCATTTTTATACGATTGTTCATTGTGTTTTCTCATTTTGGCGCCAATACATTGTACAATATTTTGCGATATTAAAATGGAGTGGGGTGATAAAGAGAACCGAATCGCTGTGATTGCATTACACAAAGTAGGTATGGAGCCAAATGCAATTTTTAAAACTCTCCATACACTTGGTTTTAGTAAAATGTTTGTGTACCGGGCTATTAATAGGTACAATGAGACTTCCTCTGTTTGTGACAGAAAAAGATCTGGCCGTCCACGTAGTGTTCGTACGAAAAAGGTGGTCAAAGCAGTAAGGGAAAGAATTCGAAGAAATCCTGTCCGAAAGCAAAAGATTTTATCTCGGGAAATGAAGATAGCACCTAGAACCATGTCGCGTATTTTAAAAGATGACTTAGGACTTGCAGCCTATAAGAGACGCTCTGGTCATTTCTTAACTGATAATTTAAAGAAGAATAGGGTCGTAAAATCGAAACAATTACTGAAGCGGTACGCAAAGGGAGGTCACAGAAAAATTTTGTTTACGGATGAGAAAATTTTTACAATTGAGCAACATTTTAACAAACAAAATGACCGTATTTATGCTCAAAGCTCTAAGGAAGCTTCCCAATTAGTCGACAGAGTGCAACGTGGACATTATCCAACTTCAGTGATGGTTTGGTGGGGTGTTAGCTATGAAGGAGTGACTGAGCCATATTTTTGTGAAAAAGGTATCAAAACATCGGCACAAGTGTATCAAGATACCATTCTTGAGAAGGTAGTTAAGCCCCTTAACATCACCATGTTCAATAACCAAGTATGGTCCTTCCAGCAAGACTCGGCGCCGGGTCATAAAGCTCGGTCCACGCAGTCTTGGTTGGAAGCGAACGTTTCCGACTTCATCAGAGCTGAAGACTGGCCGTCGTCTAGTCCCGATCTTAATCCGCTGGATTATGATTTATGGTCAGTTTTAGAGAGTACAGCTTGCTCTAAACGCCATGATAATTTGGAGTCCCTAAAACAATCTATACGATTGGCAGTGAAGAATTTTCCCATGGAAAGAGTGCGTGCTTCTATTGATAACTGGCCTCAACGTTTAAAGGACTGTATTGCAGCCAATGGAGACCACTTCGAATAAGCTTTTTATATTTTTAATTGTTGTATATTTATGTATTAAACTAACACACTGTAAAAGTAATATATGTTATTTGCAGTTAAAAAAATATTTTTTTTCTTTATTACAATATTTATGGCAAGACTAGGTATATTTTATTATTGTAAGATAATTTATTCACATTTTTTTACAAACACTTTTTCTGTGCACTCCATCCAACTAAGCTCTCTTAATGGGTTAGGTTGACTCGTAGAGAATGCCATGCTGCATTAAGTTCACCTTTGTACACTATTGTGCATAAATTTTAAAGAAACAAATAAACTTAATTTTTAACTAAACTCAGTCTCCAATATGGTAGATGAAATCAGTCCCAAATTTTTTTTCACTATCCGTTGTTTTTTAACCTAAACAACGTAGGTAATTTTTGAAAACATTTCTGAGCCCTTACCATGAGTTTATGGGTTGTCAAGTTTACTATACTCGCTACCGTCTCTGTAAATTATTTGTATGGAAACTTTGAACAACGCGTCTACCGGTAACTAAGAGAAAAACACTTTTTAAACCAAAAGTGTCATAGATTTCGTCACGTAACTTATCGAACGTAATCTATACCAACTCATGGTAAAGGCTCTGATGTCGCCGCAAATACTTTTGCTAAATTTCGGAATAAAAATTAGCGTCATCAAACAATGATATACGTCTCAGAATACTTCACATCTCCGGGGGGGGGAGGATGAAAGTGGTATTGTTTAAAAAAGCTTCCAAAAGTGCCCAATGAAACTCTTAGCATCTCAAAAATCATGCAGCGTTATTCTATAGCCAACCCGTTAACACTACAGTTTTTTTTATAATTAAAAATTATGATAAAATAATATTCTTCTAAACTCTGTGAACTAACAGACAAACTATCAATATACAGTTATTTAATTGTATTGTGTGACTACATACAACTATCTCTAATAATATTATAAATGCGATGTATGTTTATTCGTATGTTTCGTTTCACGCCATTTTGAATCGTTTTAAAGTTTTTATAAAATAAATTAGACAATAGTGGTAATTCTAATGATTGTCAAATAAATTATTTTATGTACGGCTATTTTTTTAAAAAAAGAAATAGATCGAATATTTTAACACGTTTAGTGTTAGCAAATAAGATCATTTAAAGAAGAAAGCAAAGCTCAAAAATTATGAATGCGCAAAAAATTTACCACCCTTGATGAAGATATACTGTCCTGTTTATCCCGGTGTCTTAACGGGTTTCTTCTGGAAAGCGTAAATGTCCAATTTAAGATTCAACTAAACTTATTTTAAGTACCTATATGCTATCTTTTTCCAATAAAACAAAAAGTAAAAAAAATGACATTTTAACATGTTTAGTGCCGTTAGATCAGATTGTTGAAAGAAAATACCAATAAAAAAATCTTTAGTGAATCTGCAAAAATGTTACCACCCTTGACAAAGATTTACACTCCTTCTTATCCCAGTATGGTGTCTTGGTATGGTTTCCATAAGAAAGCATAAATGCCCAAGTCAAGGTTAACAACTCTCCTGTCATAAACCATATAACACCAAAGGTGGTAATGGCGCGTTGCCAACCTGAGGCCGGGATGTTAGGCCTAAAACAAAAGTAAGTTTACCGGCTACCTTACCGGAACACGTTATGACGTTATGGCGGCAGGAATAGGTAAGGCAGTGGTACCAATCCGGGTGAGTCGCTGCGAAACTCTACCACCTAGTCAGATGTTACGGTTTTAGTGACGGTAAGCCTATGCTCGCCTTTTACGAGCTGTCTGACAGGAAGGCAGATGGTCTATTCTGCAAAGAAGCCCGGACCAACACGGGGAAACTTACAGGTTTTGTATGCCTGTAAAAAAAACTCACATCTCGTTACATATTTGATCCCCTTATTAGCCGATAGATTAGCGAACACGTCTAACTCTACCAACCAAGCGCAAGGCTCGAGTTCGTTTGCGACGGGGGCAAACATTTTTGAGATAAATATTGATGTTGTATTTCCGGGTCTGGTTGTTTATAAAGTCTATAGCGGTATTTATTTAAGTATTTCTGTTTATTACTTTGTATCGCAGTCATTCAACCATATAATTTGCTCTCTTTGCGGTTTGATAAATGCGTATAATTTGTCCAGGGATTTAAGTACTATTTAAGGATTATTTAAATTAATAAAAAGTCGATTGAACTTTAAAGATATGCATATTAAACTTTGACAGATTACTTTTTTTGAAAAAGTAGCTTATGATTGAACTCGTGTTTTTAAATATATGGATTTTAAACTTGGACATAATCTGTCTGGTTTAGCCATGAAAGCGTTAAATATACACAGACGTTATGGTAAACAAAGTAATTATCTTTACGCCCCTATCGTTGAAAATTTAGGCAGAGATACAAGCAAGCCACCCGTAATAGCCGAAACTACTTAATTCCACACTGTGATCGAAACCCATCGACAACAGGACACTTATCTAAAACCGAGCAGAGTTGTTTTTATTAGAAAATAGAAAAAAAACTGTTTTGAGTTACTCAACCTAAGAATCGAACCGGAGACCTCATATAGTCAACACTGACACGATTATGAATTTTATTTCACCAAGTATGATGTGTTATCATGAAATGTTCTATTATATAATACATATATATTAATAGTAATATACCTAATAAACACCCATACTGCGAAATACACATATGTTCATCATACAAAAGCATGTCTCTGTCGGATCGCACACGAGCCGCTTCATACTAACTTACCCAACGGGGCAATCATACATTCTCAAACATTTCCGGTAACACCACTCGAAGGTGCTAATATACACCATATGAGTCAGACAACATAAAAACCCATAGATTTATGTCCTCAATTAAAACCCATCTTTGTTTATTTGCCTCAATTAAAGCGAGACAAATATAGATTTACGAGACAAGATGGCCTTCAGAGGACTGCAGAAAAAAGGCATTTATTTGATTCCTCGTAAGGATGCGCGGGCGCAGGTTCGTTGACCCCGGTCACCCACCCCGGTCGGTCATTGAAGAATCGACACCATATATAGCAGTACTTTTTGACCCGAACATAACTGTAGTTTTTTATGGTTTATAGAAAATAAATATAAAACTCTTGCTTGTGACATGTCCGTTAGCTTTAGCGTAAGAAAGTTATAAGTTGTATGTTGTCTTTGGTTTCCCTGGCATAGGGCACTATAAACATACATTATAGCAAGCAATACTTGACGCGGAGACCGCACTGACAAAAGACTGACCCGCTAACTTTCAAACGCTCAAGATGTAAATAGAAGGAAGTTTCAAATTTTGGTTCTGAAATTTCTCTTTCGTGTCTGAGTTTACTACCTACTCTACTATCTAGATAGAAAGACGGCAATTTTGAAAACTTTCGATATGGCGGCAGAAATAATAAGAACCTATTAAACTGAATTTACAAAGTGTTTCGTGAGGTTTGCTTAAGGCCAGGTTATTTGAAATTACCTATTTTTGATTCCATTTTAAAACTTTGAATAAGCTTTTTTGTTTTATAATGTAGTTCCATAAACGTTCTAGATTAATGGACAAAAATACGAAAAAAAATACAAAAAACTTCACACGGTTATAAAAAAATACGAAAATTATTTATAATTTATATATAAAATTATATATATAATTTTAAATACCTTTGCGGTTGTTTAGGTACATTGGATAATTTTAGCTTACTGATTTATAATTTTATTTCATTTTTTGTAAGTTTAAGATAGAAAATTTCGTATAGCACCTCATATGGACCTCAGTGGCCCACGAGCTGTATATAGTTTTTGATTGTCAAGTTAGTATTTAATTAAATAAATAAAAAGTAGAACAAATAATTTCAAGAATGTTTGCGGGAGTTTTGGCGCCATTGAGAAAAAAGATGGTCAAAGTTTTTTCATAATTATACAATTTCGTGTTTATATTGAGTGAAATTAGTCAATTTTGGTGGCATTTTGTACAATTTTATTCAGTGAAAGTGCACAAATGAATTAACATGAAGAAATTAGCGTATTGTGTTTTTCCTCATTGACGTCAAATCTCACTACATGAGCTTGAGCAATAAGGCCACCGCTTTACCCAAGACCTTGACATGACTTATTGACGACTTATGGCTAATAATTGTATCCCGATTTTGGTAAATTTGATGCAAATTTATACTAGTGGCAAAATTCTAACGCGAATGTCAAACCCAAAGAAAGAAGAAATAATGTTTGCAGAAATTTCTTCGTAATTATGCACGGTATATAAGGAAGTCATTAAGATATGTTCCTAACTTTAAATTACAAGAGTTCCACCTGCGTGACGGTTCCGAGTGTTACCTTCCGCCATCGTCACGTTATTAAGCACCTGTTGTTTTCTCGCTTGAGGAGTTTAAGCTTTGCGTTACTTTTTATTTTGCAATTGATAAGTTTTATACATTTTGCCTAATACAGAGATGAAGTGGGTTCAAAATTCCTGTGCATATATGTATTCTAAAACTCAAGAAAAAGGGGGATGTTATAAGTTTGACGTATCTCTGTGTGTGTATTTGACTAATTCAGAGATGGATATGGGTTCAAAATTGATATGCATATATGCATTCTAAAACTCGAGATATTGATGTTTCTGATGAAAAAGAGGGATTTTATAAGTTTGGCGTGTCTGTGTGTACGTGTATCTGTCTGTGGCATCATACCTTTTACACAGATGGACCGATTTCAATGCGGGCTTTTTATTTAAAAGCTTACGTGATTGGTAGGTTTTAATTACATTAGTAACTAGCTTCCGCCCGCGATTCGCGGATGAAAATTATTTCACTCCTATGTGCGGTACGAAGCAAAAAAGCTTTATAATTGATTTATAAATATATTACATACTGCGAATTATACATTATGAATGATTTTAGTTTGAATTTAATCAATTCAAACTAAAATCTGTGATTTAAAATAGTAAGTAGGTAATGCCAAATCAATGTAGCTGTTGTCACATATATATTATGTTTTTTTTTGTTATTATACTGTTCATTAGCATACAACTTTTTCATCTGACAACTTCAATAATTTGATAGTGAACGAACAGTCGGTGAAGAAAATAATAAAATAAAAGGTGTCGTTTCGTCCACTGTGGATGAAAATTTTGTGGACGAAACTTCAGCAAGACCATTATCGGTTTCATTATTAACTTCACATTTTTTTGTTTGCCACTTTAAAATAAAACTTTTAGATGAAATGTTTAAAATGTTATTATTTGACAACCCTGACCCTTGACTGACTTGCCGTGAGTAGGTATATAAAATGTTGGCATGAATTCAAGAACAAAGGATATGGACTACTGGTAGGTAGAATTCTTAATACTGTGCCGCGGTTGTCCTTATGTTTGAGCGTAGGAATCCAAGATACCACGTATACCGAATTGACCTTAATATCCCAATAATGAGTCCATGGGTCCAACTTCCATCACGTCAAGCCGACGTCTTTTAAGAGAACCTTTTTTTTTACCTCGATTTAAGTCAACATTGTTGCCAGCCTTATTTTCAATAGCCCATAGGTAAGAGTCGGCTATGGTCTAGGGGTGTCTGCGTCGGACTTAACTCATTCAGGTGCCGGGTTCGGTCTCGGGTCGGGTATAAAAAAACAGAAAACGTGTACTTATTTTTTTTTAAATAATAACGTTGTCGGTATTGGATTTGTGATCGGTTAGTGATAGCCTTGCCACCACTTATATTGTAGGACTTAGTGTCTTCGGCTAATCGTGGGCACCCTCGTTATACCTCTGCTACCTGTTTGGAGATATGGGCGTGAATATATCATAATTAAGAAATGTATTTGTCCACAGCAATGTCCAGTAGTACATTGGCAACAGCGGAACCGGTTACAGAATGGCCTGCACTGGCACCCCTGGATACCTTGGCCGTCGCGTGTGAGAAAGACAGCATGCATGTCACCATCTCCCTCACCAGCACGCAATTGCATCCTAATAGGTAAGCTATATAATATAGGAATCCTGGAATGACAACGTTAAAAGCTTAAGGGAATTGACCTCACTACCTATAACTATCAACTTTAGCTCCTAATAATTTAATAATACTTAATATCACTTATAATTTAGTTGTTTAGAGGTCCCGAGTTCAATCCCCGGGTCAGGCAAAAAGCATATCAGCGAGCATAGGCTTACCGTCACTAACACCGTGACATCTCACTAAATGGTAGAGTTTCGCACCGACTCGCCCCGATTAGTACCACCGCCTCATCTATTCGTGTCACCATAACGTCAGTGCTTACCGTTGACGTGTTCCGGTTAGGAGAATAAGGAAGTGGTATACTTACTTTTGCTCGAGGCCTAACATCCGGGCTTTAGGTTGACAACGCACCATTACCACAGTTGATGTCTCTAGGTGGCGTAAATTTCTCACCATCAGGGAAAAGTCCGCTTGTTTACCTTCCAATATCATAAAAATAAAATAATAAATAGAATCTGTACTTTCTATCGTAAGCACTTCGTGGAATTCCATTGTAAATACACTTTTTCGTAGTAAAACACTTTACTCTACTCTTCAGTCAACCGGTTTCACTTTTTACAGCATCATCAAGGCTTTGAAACTAAAGACAAAAAGACTGATTTAGTTTAACGTTCACTACTTATTTGGTTGGATGTTACTGACGGTACCAACATATTAAAAAAAATGAAAATTTGATTGAATTGAAATTTCAATAAAAAAACATTAAAACCTCTGTAATGTGCAATTTCTCGGAAGTGTTTTAAAATGATGTAACATAAAGAGTGATCCTCGATGCGATTATATTTTTCATAATATGTTTCCTGAGAACTTTTAATACATAAATAAAAAAATGCTTAAAAGCAAGTTTTCCTCGGCTTATTTATAAATAATGATAAATAAATATTGTGTTATGGGTGTTAGCCAACGATTGTAATACATAGAAATACCTAAATAGATACCAGAATAAATTTTATAAACACCCAGACCCAACCGCCTCGTTGGTCGAGTGGCTAGCTTACACGCCTAACTACAATGACCAACCGCGAGGCTCGGGATCGATTCCCGACGGGGGCAGACATTTGTGTGATGAACATTTAGATGTCTGCATTTCGGGGCTGTGTTTATTAAATTTATTCTGGTATCTATTTGAATGTTTTTTTGTATTATTGTCGTTGACTAACACCCGTAACACAAGCATATAATATGCTTACTTTGGGGTTAGATCCAATTTATGTAACTTGTTATGTAATATTTGTTGTTATTATTTATTATTAAAAATTGCTTTTAAAAAACTGCAGACATCTAAATCTTCTTCACGCAAAAAGATTATCCCGTCGGAACCCGAGCCTCGCAGTTGATCGGTGGAGTTATGCGTGTACGCTAACCCCTCGACTAACGAGGTGGTCATAAATGATAATGATATAAATAATAAATGATAATGCTAATTTTTCATTACTAATTGGACATAATACTGGTCTGTTTTTGTATTTTACTGCATTCAAATTTTTCTCTGTGATCTAGCGGTCGCGCATCGAACTTGACTTCTAGTGGTCCCTGGTTCGATCCTCGGGTCGGGCAACAAAAATAATTAAATTAGAAAATACATATTTTTCATTTTCTAATAATAATTATGTTGCCCGGGGTTAATTATAAGCCCGGTTGGCGATAGGCTTGCCACCTATCACATTATGGGACTTATTGTCTTCGGCTAATCGAGGGCGCCCAGGTTGTGCCTCTGCCTACAGGCCTATGGGCGTGTAGATACCTCATCATTTATAGCTTCAGTTATTTTTTCAAGCATACTCATAGACGCGGAAATAATATTTTGCCTGTAATGCGGACCTTTATGGCTTCGTTTTAAAGCTATAATTCTAGATGTTACGCCCGCGAGATTCAATTTAACATTACCAACAATCGTACGATAATTGTTTTGTTTTTTTATTTTTCAATACGAACAAAAACTGTTGCGCTATTCAGCTATTTTAAGTCATAAAAACGTACAAAGTACGGTACTTTGTTTTTATACTACGGCAACATCAATTTTTATTAAAACAATTATGGGCCATAAAGTAAATTATAGTTTATATTCCTTTATAAATTTTTTTAAATATAATATTTAAATATACTAGCAACCGAATACGGTAGGTATTATTTCATTATAAGTTGGTAATAACGTCCGCGATTGTAAGAAGCAAAAAAACTAACTAATATCTTTTACTAAACAGAAAACTATTTTTCCGGGTGTGGTTGATTAATATGAAAAAATCATATTAAACCATTACTTTCTGGAAACCTTCCGGGTAGAGATACACTTTCTTAACCTTTTTGACCCAGTGTTGGTCCGGGCTCCTGGTCCAGAATAGACCATCTGCCGTCCCGCCAAGCAGCTCGTAAAACTTAGTTTAGGCTTACCATCAATAACACCGTGACATTTGACTAGGTAGTAACATTTCGCAGCGATTCGCCCAGATTGGTACCACCAACTTACCTATTCCTGCCACCTCATGATCGGTTCGGAGGGTAAGGTAGTTAACTTACTTATGCTCGAAGTTACATGGGCCACAGGTTGGCAATACACCATTACCACCTTTGGTGTCTCTAGGTAGTGTGATTTCTTACCATTTGGAAATCTGAATACTTGTATGCCTTCCAATATCATAAAAAAATCTTACCTATGTCTGCCACCATAATTACATTGTCATCTTCCACTCCGAAGGATAGACTTGTACACCTACAGCATTTGTGGTGTCTATAAATAACGGTGGACTCTTACCATCAGGGCTTTGTGCTTGTTCACTATCTCTATGCTTTAAGGTCTCAACATCAGTTTCCTTCTGATTGTAAAAGTCTACCTTCAGTTATAATACTCAATTTGTTCCAGCATATACGATACCTTCAATGGCATCGTGTACCCAGCTGGTCTGGGCAGCAACTCCACCTGTCTACGGGAGTATTTTGAGGCGAGGGGTGACCTGCAGTACACTCTACCACTGAAGGGCTGCAACACCATGTCTACTGACAATGTAAGTATCTACGCAATACAAGCTTTCAGTTCCATCTTCTTTTTTATAAAACGTAATATTTGCATATAAACTGGGCAAAAAAACTTCAAGGAACTCCTAAACTGGATTATCATTATGGCAAGCACTCTGAATTTAAATTACACCA
>NJDD01000186.1:255440-271821 GCA_002245505.1 Calephelis nemesis
CCGGCTAGTCGTGGGTGCCCCGGTTGTGCCTCTGCCTACCTCTTCGGGGTTTGAGCGTGAACTGCAAAGATTTTTTTTAATATTGGACGATATTTTAAATACTTAACCGTGAAAGTTACAAAAAGCTGTAATTTTAGTTTATAAACGTAATTGTATTACAAATCAATTTTATTGGTTCCGTTACATAAAAAGTTGTGTACTTACGTACGTTTAATTTTATCTTCTCTCATTAGTTTTCTACTATCCTAGTTGATAGATTACTTTCGGCGACAACACTGCTATTTTGCACATTTTATCTTTTGCAATGTTTTTTTTTATATTTTTGTTTGTATTCAACAACACAAAAAGCAAACCAAGAGATCAGTATTTAAGAATTAAGATAAAAAAAACATGATCTAGAACAAACTCAGTCTGCATGAAGTTAAATGGATGTTTCATTGTTTCTCCATAATTATTGCGCTTCAGGGCTATCATTGTTGTATGTATCATTCCCCTTTAATTGTATGGGAGCATATCATAATGCAGATGTGAAATATAACAAGTTCTCAACACGGACAAGTATGTGTGGAATAATTTTAATGCATTAAATCTGCAAAGAACCAACTCCAATTTAACTCATCCGATAGGTTCCGAGATGGTCCCAACTTAATTTGATTACGTACTGATTAGTGGTTTTTAACTATACTTTTTCTTTCTCTAGGTTTTGGCATTCACGTTAGCATTTCGCCATTAGTCAAGCAGAAATTTGCATCAAATTTACCAAAATCGGGATTCAATTTTAGTCATAATTCGTGAATAAGTCCTGTCAGGGTCTTGGCTAAAGTGGTGGCCTCATCTCATTTGGTGAGATTTGGTGGCAACGAAGAAATATATGTTTTTTATGTTATAGGAAGGCAAACAAGCAGACGGATGATACGCTAATTTCTTCATGATTATTTCATTCGTGCATTTTAACTAAACAAAACTGTACAAAATGTCACCAAAATTGACTTATTTCACTCAATTTAAACACGAAATTCAATACCTTCTAACAGATTTTCTCTCGATGGTGCCAAAACTCCTTTAACTGTACTTAATTATGCATTTAGGCTACCTGTCTCGCCTATCGATAACAAAAGTAATACGTTGCCAACTTGATTTTAAGTAAGTTTATCTATTACCCTTCATACAGGAACTAGTTTGGTCACACACCCTAGGTAGGACGTTTTGGAGGCAGGAATAGAAAAACGGTTGGTACAAAATCGGGTAATAGCCAAACTATCACCTCATATGTGTTAACGAACAGATTAGCTTGATAAGTCGCTTGGTTGGTACAGACTACAATCGATATTCTTCAAAATACTCCAGAACCTCCAGAAAAAAACTTGCGATAAACCTGGGAGCATAAAGTGGTGGTAATTCAAACGTTTTATTTTTATTAATAAATGATATTGGTATAAAAAACAGTGTGATTTTTGAATCTAGATCAACAGAAAAATGTGAATATTAGACAAATAAATGTCGATAAAAATAATTAATAAAATATGCATATAAATGTACTTCAAAGACCTAGGTTTAAAGTTACAGAACAATCGATTAAAAAACCTTAAAAATTTCTAATATTTAAAGTTTTTGTTAAGTTTTCCTCTTTCAAATTGTTATTTTATGTTAATCAAACAGGTAGATATTCTAGCTGTCATAAACAAATTAAAATGCCTGTTTTTTGGTAACGTGTACCGAAATTATTATTTTTTTATTACTATTTGTACTATTTTGGTCGCAAATTTTGATTAATTAAATTTCTAAAAAATTACATTGTCTATATTTTTAAAACATAAAACATAGAACCTAAATCGTTCTCTTTGTGTGATACACTCGATTGGGTTGTTCAAGTCAAGCATTTCAAGTTCTCAAAAAGGCATTCAATAATGCCTATTATTTAGGGCAATACATTTCATTTTCTCAAACATAAATCAAACTCAATTGACAATACCGGTAACCATGGCCTTGTGGTTTCACAAAGAATGTACGTACCAGTAGATCTGACCACAGGTTGCGCAAGCGCATGCAACAAGGAAACACGTGATATGAATCGATACTCGCAGGAAACCCATATCAACTGATCGACTTGACGGAGAATAACGGAGTGGAGATCGTCTACTTTGTCAATTACTACTATGTACCCGCGACTTCGTCAGTGTTGAATAGATTTTCATACAAACTTTCATCTTGTAGTCTATCGAGAGTATATTTATATATCTACATGTATGAAAGAAAGTCGTTTTAGTTAAATTTTTTTTAACTAAAGAATGACTGAACCGATTTGGCTGAAAATTTGGTTGCCTTGAACCCCGAGACGGGCAAGGGATACTTTTTATCCCGTTCGATTTTTAGGGAAAACAACATTTTAATTTTTCCCATACAAACTGAACGAACAAAGTTCGAAAGAGCAACTAGCTTCTATACAAAAGAAAGATATAATATTTTATATCTATATAAAAGAAAGTCGTGTTAGTTACACTATTTTTAACCTAAGAACGGCTGAACCTATTTTGGCTGAAAATTGCTACGAACGTACGTTAGATACAGGACACGGACCGACATAGGATACTTTTTATCCTGTTAAAATGCGAGTAAACTATAAAAAATGTTTTATTTTTTCCCCTTATAAACGGATGGAACGAAGTTCGATGGAACAGCTAGTTTTTTTAACAAAAAGTAGCGCATGTTTGTACTTAATGCGTAACACATTTCATGAAAATCGCTTATCGGTTTAGCCGTGAAAGCAAAACAAACAGACAGACTTTACCAGTAGTAAATTACAAAAATCATTAAAATGACGCCCAAAAACATCAATTAAAACATAATTTGGAATAAATAAAATAAATGTCGCAAGAAAGGTAATTATGAAAACGAATACGGTCATTTCGGAAACAAGGAATTTAGTATTTAAGGGACAGGCATATTACAATTAATATTAATATTATTGTATTTGTTTCTAATTCTGGATCAAATGTTTACAAGAATAATATAGTACCCGTAGTCTGAAGTAAGTCTGGTGATCAACTAATACGGGGTATCCTAGTACAGATATAAGTCTCTTACAATGTTATTTGGTTAAGCTTCTTTTAAACTGTTTGCGAGAGAGAATAAAAAACATTTTAATTTTTTGTCACCAGAAACTGTTATTCCAACATGACAAACAGATGCTTCTCTTTAATTGTACTGGATAAAATTTCAAATACCCTCAAATACATGTACAGGTTGTTATATATTGGAATACACATCACGATATCGTGACAGACAGACAGAATGATATGGCGTGTTGTGCGTGATAAATATTCATTGACGTGTGTGAATCTATGAGTAACGATTGCTGTTGCCAAGCTTTTTTATACAAAAAAGGGACTTAAATGGAGGCATAAGTATGCGTTTTGCACTTATTTTCTAATCAATTTGACGAATATCTTTCTAAAATATACTTATATATGAGTAGTATTAAAAAAATTAAAGTGACTGGATACTTTATTAATACTATAAATGCGAAAGTTTGTATGTTTGTTTGTTTGTTACACCTTCACACAAAAACTACTGAAAAGATTTTTATAAAATTTGGTACACCCATAGAAGGTAACTTGGATTAGCACATAGTATAGCTTTTATCCCGAAATAATGTTCCTGTGGGACCACGCGAGCAACGTCGCGGGCAACAGCTAGTTTCAAATATCTCAAATGATTGGGACTAGTTACAGGCAGGGTCTAGATCAAAAACGATTTAGTTCATTTTATATTTACCTTTTTTTTCGTAATTGGGAATTCTCTTCTTTTTAATCAGATACAGGACACTTAAATTACAGCACCTGTTAAAATTGTCTTTTGTTTTAATTATTTAAAGTTATAAAAATATTCATTTAGCTAACCAAATATGAAAAAAAGATAAAATCAAATCAATAAATAAATAATCATTTCTTAACATTGGATTTTTATTATTTTTGAAGTTGTACTTCTTTTGGCGCGTTAGGAAAAAATGATGAGGGTAAATTTTTACGATGCGCGCGCACACCGTCACGAAAAACCGACATGATAAAGTTAGCTATAGATAACATTTTAGTTTTTCAAAAAAAGGTACCAACAAAGTAAAAGTAAGGACATCTACGTATGTTTGCGTGAAAACTGACAACTGTATTCACAATATCTCTTTATTTCTATGGTTAGTGTCATTTTGTCTACGAATGTAAAATAAGGCAAAAGATAAAATTTTTAAAAAGATTTTTATCTTATTACGCCGAAGAGGTATAACTTCTAACGCGTGTACATAAGTACACACACATTTTTTTTTCTAATAGTGCCTTACTTGTCCACTAAAGAAAATAAGTATATAAACTTTTTCGGCGGCATGAATTTCTTACCATCAGGAAATCCGTCTGCTTGTTCGCCTTCCAATATCAAAAAAATCATATCCACATAAAGAAGAACGCTTGGCCATCCTAGTTCGACTGTTGACCTTAACGTTATGTCATATTGGCCATGAAAATATTGATAACCGGTCGGACGAAAGGTGCCACAAAAATTTTGATGTGAAAGGTGACATATGACCACCCAATATTTTGTTAGAATTTTGTTATATTAGCTATTGCCTGTGTCTTTGCTCGTATATTTTAGTCTTTATTTTATGTGCATAATGCGAATGTAGACACCAGGGGAGGCCTAGAGACTTTGCTTTAAGACAGCTTCACGTAGAAAACAGCTAAGAAACGGAGATTAAGTAAACTCGTCTCTACGCTATACATTAGCGTGTTTAAAAAAAGAAAAAAAAAGTATCTTTACGCCCATATCCCCGAAGAGGTAGGCAGAGGCACAACCAGGGTACCCACGACTAGCCGAAGACACTAAGTCCCACAATGTGATAGGTGGCAAGACTATCGCCAACTGGGCACATTTCCAATCCCGACCAACATTTTTTTATAAGAAAATTGGAAAAATCCAATTTTCTTTTTCGTTGGCCGACCTGGGATTCGTATCCGGGACCTCATGCAGTCAAGTCCAACACCCGGACCGCTAGACCACAGAGGCGATTAGCTCCTAGATATAGATCTCTTCCATCTAAATGTGTATGGAAACAGGTTCATTTCGAAATTATTAGACAAACAAATATCCAGATGGTAAAAAATATACGTCGCCTTTAGTTTCTGGTGGATATAACTCCTTTTACCCAACTAAAGTGGTAGTTTACGGTAGATAAGGATAAATTAATTAATATTTTAATTTTTTTGTATTAATAAATATTATACTAGGTGGTAGAGTTTCGCAGCGATTCGCCCGGATTGGTAACACCGCCTTATCTTTTCCTGCCGCCATATCGTCATGACGTGTTCCGGTTCGGAGGGTAAGGTAGCCGGTAAACTTACTTTTGCTCGAGGCCTAACATCTTGACCTCAGGTTGGCAACGCACCATTACCATCTTTGGTGTGTCTAGGTGGCGTGAATTTCTTACCACCAGGAAATCCGTCTGCTTGTTTGCCTTTCTCTAACATAAAAAAAAATAATGTAATCAATACTATAAACCGTGTTTAAATAGTAAGTAAATAATTAAAATGACTAATTTAATTAAAAACTATTGAAATATTTGCACACCACAAGTTGGTAGAATATGTAGAAACACTTAAATACATAATTTTGTAATATCTTTGTAACACTTATATTCTGCAAATAAATATTAAATCTGCAAAATTTAACAAAGTTTTCGTTCTACGTCAACACAAACATAAAATCATAAATAGAAAACTTTTCAAAGTTTTTTCCTTTTTATAACACCTGTTTGTTTAAATTAAAGATTTTGTATCAGATCTTGTTGATTTAGGATCTCTTTTGTGTTTATGTAAACATATCACTAATAAACTGTTGTGCTTAAATAGTAATGTTCAAAGTGGGGTTTAAAATTTGTGAAACTGGTTTTAACGTTTTTTAGTATTAAAAACCACTTCAATATTAAAAAAAGGTGTGTATGCGATTCACACACGATAGAAGTGAAACTTCAGTAAATCGACAAAAGAATGAGATGAATATATTTGTGTCTGTTACCTGCAAAAAAAAGAGATGAATATATATTTGTGTCTCTTACCTGTCGTTTTTCCGTTGCACCCGTTTTGAAATCACAACGATTCTAAAGAAGTTAAAAAAATACTTTTGTGTATCGAAAAAGAATAATCATTTTATACTTCCCCTTATCTCAGCTTTTGTAAATTAATTTTGTAAACATCTAGGTTTGTTTAAAATATAAAAGTTTTGAATCAGATTTTGTTGATTTAGGATCTCTTTTGTGCGGTTATTTAAATATTTGAATAACCGCACCATAAGGCGCCATAGGTAGAATGGATATGTCAGGAAAAATAACAAGCATAGTTTACATATTTATTTTATGTTTTAAGAATCGGCCAAATATTAAATGACAAACATTAATGTTGCATGGATTATATTAAACCATACTGGCCTTACATTTTTTCTCGTGTTGGTCCGGGCTCCTTTGCAAAATAGACCATCAGTCTATTGCCATCCTACCAGGCAGCTCGTAAAAGATGAGCATAGGCTTAACGTCGCTAACACCGTGACAACTGACTAGGTGGTTACGCAGCGACTCGTCCGTATTAGTTCCACCGACTTAACTAATCCTGCCGCCATAATGCCGTTGATGTGTTCCGGATCGGAGCACATATAAGGTAGCCGGTAAACTTACTTTTGCTCGAAGCCTAACATCCCAGCCACAGTTTGGCAACGCACCATTAGCATCTTTGGTATCTCTAAGCGTCATGAATTTCTTACAATCATGCAATCCGTTTGCTTCTTTGCCTTCCAATATTATAAAAATAAGAAACTATTGCTATAAAAAGAACTTAAGACTGATATTTAAAAAATATGTAACATTGTAACTAATAGTATAGTAAGAAATAAAAGGCTTATAAAACTCCGCATAGGTATAATCAGAGAGAGGGTATAGTCCGGTGAAGTTATAAAAAACGCGAAGTTAGCAACATACGAGTATTAGCCATTTCAAAAAAAATACAGAGAAAGAGACTTTGTTTTAAAATGCTACATTTTTTATGGTATTGGAAGGCAATCAAGCAGACGGATTTCCTGATGGTAAGAAATTCACGCCGCCTAGAGACACCAAAGGTGGTAACGGTGCGTTGCCAATCTGAGGCTGGGATGGTAGACCTCGTGCAAAAGTAAGTTTACCAGCTACCTTACCCTCCGAACCGGAACACGTCATGACGTTATGGCGGCAGGAATAGGTAAGGCGGTGGCACCAATCCGGGCGAGTCGCTGCAAAACTCTACCACCTAGGTACAGGTATATATAGGTTGATTAATTATATCCCCGCGTATTCATGCTGACATGTAACACGTATCGTTGGTATTACAGATGCATTGACCATTTTTGTACACATCAACCTTTATACATGTTGTAATGATGCTTTGATAGCGAAGCCTCATTTGATCAAAGTTTAAACCCACGTAAAACACTAAATACTGCCTACGCTGGGCCTTACAATTTGAGGCATCACAAAGCTAGCTAAATCATCTTCCAATTTCAAATAATTACTTTCGAGTATTTGTTCTTATACCCGAATAAGGATTTTTTAATATAGAATATTGTGACAATATTTTTTTAAAAGTATATTCACTCTCATATCCCGAAGAGGTATGCAGAGACAACCAGGTCACCCACGACTAGCCGAAGACACTAAGTTCCATAATGTGATAGGTAAGTCGTAACAAGCCTAACGCCAACCAGGCACATATCCAATCCCGAGCAACGTTTGTTTTTATTGGAAAATTGGAAAAACCCTATTTTCTTAATGTTGCTGTTCCCAGGACCTCATGCAGTCAAGTCCAACAACTGAACGGCTAGACCACAGAGGCGACTTTTTAATTTAATAAAAGTAAAATAAATGTCGTTAGTTGTAGGTCTAGCTCCTACTCTTAACTAACTAGGTAAGGGGCAGGCATTTGTATGATAAACATCTAGATGTCTGCATTTAAATGTTTCTCATCTTTTCCAATTCCTAGATGTTCATAAAATATACTTAGGTAACTATTTAAGTATTTCTTTATATTGGTATCGTTGACTAACACCCATAACACAAGCATATTGTTTACTTTGGGGTTAGATTCTATTTGTGTAACTTGTCCAGTGATATCATTATGAACTAGCTGACGCCCGCGTCGTTAATAGTCCCATATGAACATTTATTCTGGATATAAACTATCCTATGTGTTAATCCAAGTTAACCCCTATGTGTGTGCCAAATTTCATCTTTTTTTTTTTTTTTTTGAATGACTAAATTGTTGCTAATCTCGCGATTTTATGCAACTTCACCGAGCTTTCGAATTTCATCAAAATCGGTTAAGCAGTTTTTGCGTGAAGGAGTAGCAAACAAACAATTAAACATACAATCTTTTGCCTTTTTTTATATATTTACATTACTAGTATCAATTTTTGCCAAAAATGTTTAACAATTAAAAGAAACAAGTTTAATGTACGTATGTATGTATGTAATTTTTTATATTATTTGTATGAAATGAGCACCCTTACGACCTTCTTTTCATTATATCATTTATGTTACAATGTACCTATGAAGTACGTTAAATAAAAACTACGTATTGTAAAAAAATACGGACCGCATTTTATCTCTCGCATTGTGTTGCCATCTTACCTCGTAGGTAAATAAAAACAAAGTATAGATTCCTATCTCAAATTATAGCTTTGCGCCGATTGCAGTTTTTAAATGGCTATTACCATGATCGTATACCATTGTAAGTGGTAGTTTGAACCTGCGTTTGTTTTACTCTCTTTAAACACTGAAGGATCTTTTTATCTCATCCTGTAGCTGGGGAAAAGTAATATTATTAAGGTATGTAATATATTTTTTAATTAAAATGGAATAAAGTACTTGCACAAATGAAAAGACCAAAAAAAAGAAAATGATAATAATTTCTTTTAACCGCAAAAAGTCATAGTCAAAAAAATATGGGCATTATGTCGAAATAACGTTAGGTTTATTAAAATAATTATATAAAACCAAAATGGCGGCCATCAAATACAAAAGTTCACAAGAACTGTTAATGAAAATGGCATTTAAATTATGAGTTGTTCCAAAATAAAACTTCTTTAATAGTTGTTTTATACTTGGCAATTTACAAAAATTAATAGATTTTTAAAAATAGCGTTCTGAATAATGTCCAAGAGTATTACGTTTGTAATAAATCTTGTATCTTGTATCATTTAGTACTTACGTATAACTACTTAATGCTTGCTCACAGTTAGCCTTTTGCCTGTTATTATCTTCCAAGTTGACATCATAACCTTGGCCTCTTACATGTATGTCATATACACATCTGTTTCGCTAACATACTTATTAGTAACCGTAAGATTAATAACTGTCTTGGGAGAAAATTTGTAAAATAAAGGATTCTCGTAAAACTAGTAACTTTAAAACTATGAGTCTTAAAGTTACTAGTTTTACAATAGGAGGATAATTCGATCAATCTGTCATATTAAGAAACAGACAGTTATCGTTCGTTCAAATATATATTACAAATACTTGAAATATTATGTATTACATATATTAATTACCATTCAAATAAATCAAATCAACTTTCAATCAATAAAGTATAATTTCCACCGTCTTATATGTATTAAAAATTAAATTTCTACAAATCAATTATTAGTCTATTACAACAGCTAATAAAATAGATACTCGTAACTAATAAGCTGTAAAACTAAGTCAACGATAATAATTTAAGTACTTCTCCGTGCTTCAAATTTCCAAATTTTTGACAGAAACAATCAATTGCAATAGGGTTTTTTGCGCTTTTAATTAAATTCTAAATATAAATCAAACTAAATCATACATATAAATATGAGAACATTCTAACAAAGCACCTACTCTGTAAAGAGTTTAAAAATAAAATAAAAAATAAATTTGATGACATAAAATAAAAATAAAATTTAAATTTAAGGATTCTGTTTTTTGACTTTATTAATATCTGCAAGAGGTTAATATGTTCTTTATTTAGGTTTTGGCCTTTACGTTAGTATTTTGCCATTAGTCAAGTAGAAATTTGCATCTAAACATTTACATCAATTTTAATTAATTATAATTAGTCGTCAGTCATAAGTCGTCAGCAAGTCATGTCAGGCTCTTGGGTAAAGCGGCGGCCTCATAACTCAAGCTCAAGTTATGAGATTTGGCAGCAACGACGAAATTCGCGATACACTAATTTCTTCATGATTATTTTATTTGTGCACGTTCACTGAACAAAAATAAACTAATTCCCACCTAAATTAACTAATTTCACTCAATATGAACACGACATTCAATAATTATGGAAAATACGACGATCTTCACTCACGATGGCGCTAAAACTCGAGGTTAATATCTGGAGAGGTTTTTTATAACGTTGTCATTAGGGTCGCAACCCATAACCGCGTTGCGGCGCCGCGTCGATAGAGTCGACAGAGCGTCTCTGCTGATTTTAGCAACACGGAACTTTTTATTTATTTTAAACACAGTAATATCTATGTAATAATGAATAACCATTAAGTTTCTCATAATGGTATATGGCAAAGACACGTCTAGGATGCCCCAACGCAAACTGACGATTTTAGAATCGCGGCGACGCAACGCGGTTATGTGGTTTGACCCTAAGGTTATTTAAGACACGTTACATAAAGTAGCACACAAGCAGGCTCACCTAAAGGCAAAAGACAACCGTAATACCTACCTATAGACTTCGTATGGTTGTCACTCGTACGTAGAAATCCAATTTTATAGCCAGGTCTTAGGTCGCGTGTGTAAGTCTACCCTACCCTCCATAACGGAACACTGGCGAGCCCTGTCATTGTTGCTATAGAAACGTTAAGGCTACATCTGCTCCTTCACAGCATTTTGCCAATTGTTAATGACTAACTACGCTGATGGAACTAAATTAATAGACTAATCGCCTATGTGGTCTAGCGGTCCAATTGTTGGACTTTACTTCATGAGGTCTCGGGTTCGAATCCCGGGTCAGGCAACGAATAGAAAATGTGGTATTTGCAGTTGTCTAATTAAAAAATGTTGCTTAGGATTTGATATCATGTGCCTGGTTGGGATGGGCTTTCCACTTATCATATTGTGGGGCTTAATGTCTTCGTCTACTCGTGGGTGTTATGGTTGTGCCTCTGCCTGCCCCTTCAGGTATATGGGCATACAGATATTTTACTTTCCACTGATGGAATATCCTAGAAACCTATACCTATATAACTATAGATACTATCACTATCATATTTTACTTTTATTAACCTTTGTTGTCTTTTTGTTTTGCAATTTCGGATCTGGTTAAGTTCTTGCAGTGTCTCTAGATCTTCCTCATTAAAAAAGTATTTTTTAACCATGCCATGGTCCTTACGAGTTATTTCAGATAAACAAGTGACCTTTTGCCGGCCTTGTTGCAATGTTGTAGGCGGTTGAGACTGCTTTTGAATGATAAATATGCGCAAACCACGCCTCATTCATTCCTTTTTAGTCCAGTTTAAGTTACACATGTTCTTTTATGTTTTTTTATTAATTGGAATGTATAGTGTTTGAGTTATTTTTTGCACAATGTTTCTTTGTGTGGTGTATTTTCTTGACAGCACGAATTATATGAAAGAAACCGACATCGACTAAACATTTAACTTATCTTTAAATTCAAGATAAGTTAAACGACAAATTTGACTGATTTTGATCAAACTTAGCTTAATGTTAAGTTAGATTTCTATCTATTAATTAATAAAACTGCTGTAGTCAAAAATACAGCGCTTTTTCAAAATAAACACTTACACTTTAAGTATACTCAAGTCAACCGATTTCTTTTTTTTATAGTAAGTATCATCAAAGCTTTATCACTAAAGTTATATAAATCTATTGTTGTTCAAAGTCCAGTATTTGGTCAGTACTTGTATTTTTTTAAAGTATGTACAATTACTTTATTAGTATGCAAGAATGCACAGCAAAGGGGAGATGATATCATTTCTGTCGTTCCCCTTTTCCTGGCAAAGGAAGTATTTCATGCGACGTGAATTATTTATTATTTTAGATATTAGGAATTTGGTTAGTACTAAGTTTTACGTCTGTTATCTTACTACTTGAAGTAATAGCTCTTATGACTAAAAGCGCTTAAGGTAAGAGGTTATATGTTCGACTCTTATATTTTTAGTATGTATGTTAATCGAGTCCTCCGTAATTTCTGAACCAATTTCAAAATTCTATTTTTGTTTAAAACAACGCCACTTCACTTGTCACCAAGTATGGATCTTGTGATGAAATCTCCACAAAATTCGAGGAAAAGATATAACTTGAATTACCTAATACAATATTTACTTACTGCAATCGAAGTCGGTTTTTGCAATTATATTATTTTAAAAGCGGAAAAAGCGGGGTTAATAATTGTATTGAGTAAGACATTTTTAATTTTTACGATAGCAAAGAACGTCAGCTATATAATAAGACCAACGAGTTAAAAGAAAATAAAAGCGCGGTAATATTTTGGTGTCTATAACCGGCGTAAATTTCTTAACATTCTGAAATTCGTCCGCTTGGTTGCCTTTCAAAATCATAAAAAGCAGTTTTATACAATTAAAAAACATACTAGCTGACCCCGTGAACTTCGTATTACATGATATTAACTAAAGCATATTTTTCCCATTTTCCTTGTAACTTTCCGCATTTTTATCTTCGTATGAACCTTCTCGTGACAATACAAAAAAAGTAAAAAAACACTGTTGAATATTACTTAACAGTTACATAAACATTTTTTGTCATTAGGATCCTTATTTATATAAAGATATATTATTTTTAAATTGAGTATTTTATTATTACTATTATTTTAAATGTCATTGTCATGTCATTCTTGTCAGTATTTTATCACATTACGAGTACTATAATTTAGGTTATTGCTTAGGTATATTTATCTATTGAGCATGATGCCTTCCACTGTTTCATCACAGATTCTAATTTTTAGGGTTGGCTGGAAGACCTAGAGAGCTAAGCCCACCTCTTTTGCATTTCCATACACTGTATATGTTTTATACCAAAAATTGTGAACATGAGAATTAAATAAATGAAAAAGAATTAGCTGAATTGGTCCATATTTTTAGACGTGAAATTTTTTACAAATTTGAGCAGCTTGGAACTACCGCTATACCTGTATCTTGTCGCCATTATGTCAATACTCGCCACTATCGTGTTAGTAGGGGTCAACTAAAGTTAGCCACCGCTGTGGATGGCTATGAGTATTTCTGTATGATGTAACGCAAACAAGCAGTTGGATCTCCTGATGATCTCATAAAAAATATAAGTGCTGTGATGGTTGAAATTTTGACAAAAAAAAAACAAATAAAACGACATTTTAGATAACTTTAGAATTTTTTTTGCCTTTTTGTATACAACGACATTTTAGATAATTCCAACAATGAATGGTTAAAGCTAAATAATTGGATAATGGTACTTTTAAAAATAGTCCCTAATACTAGATATTTTTATTTCCAGGACGATGGCACTGTGGAGTACTTCAACAATATAATTGTACAACCCCATCTGAAGCTAGTGACAGGACAAGGAAGAGGGTAAAGTATCGTTTTACTTAATATATTAACCGACGTTGAAAGAGGGGGTTCTGTATTCGATATGCATGTATGTTTGTATACTTGTATGTTCACAAAGTTTTCGAAAAGACCCGAGAAGAGTCAAAAATACCGAAATTTAGGCCGATTCATGGAATAAACCTAAATTTGAATAGTCGAAATTGTTAACGCTTATTCAATTTTTTTTGTAAAAATCTATTTCCAAACCTAAAAAAGGTTTCATAGAAAAAACTAGAGCCTATACTGGATCACAAAGATTAACCGAAATAGCTATTTTTTGCAGATCATCTTTTCCTTATACTTCATAAGGTAAGAGCTCTTACACACGAACGACATGTCACCAACAGCATGGATAACTTCAGTCGGCGGCAGTCGTCGATACACGTCGGCGTCAGTCGTCGACGCCTCAGCGGCAGTCGTCGACACACGTCGGCGGCAGTCGTCGACAAACGTCGGCCTCGTAGTTACCTTTGCTGTTGGTGACATGCCGATCTTGTTTAAGAGCTCTAACATGTCAATGTTGAGCACTGGTGTTACGTGGATAAAGTAACTATTATACATTCATCATTAAACTCATCGTATACAAATTTCGTCACGTAGGTAGTGTTCCCACAATTTGATCGTGATACGCATTCAGTGTTTCGAAAATATAAATTATACCATTGCTTGTCGACTTCACCATAGTCCATACTAGGCTTTCTAATGAGTCTGAGAATAAAGGTATGAAGATACCCAAGTATTTTAGTTTTAGCTCTTACTTTGTGCTTAGGATCAATTTTCACAAGTTTTAAGGAAAAGAAAAAATTAAGACTCTATGACAACGTTTAGTAACAAAGACGATGCTAATCTTTGGTGTTATGTGGCAATTAGGAGAGCAATGTTTTTATTTTTAAACAAGTACCTATTTAAAAAATAGGATCTCCACGTTCGTAATCCCGAAGAGATATTGTTATGTATATATGTTATGGCCGGAACCTAAGCTTATGTGTTCAAATTTGCGGCACACGAAATGGAGAGCACTGACTTTACGATGAAGGAATACGCGAACTGGCATAATAATTAATCGGTTTTTTTATTTTTTGTGTAGATTTGAAGTTTTACCTATACGAATCCACAATTTTGGATTCAGAATATTGTCGTTTAGTTTATTATTTATATTAAATTATATTAAATTGTAACTAAATTTGATTGGAAGAGCCTGGTGCCTGACACAGGTTTAAAAAGAATTTAAAGCCAAAGATAATAATTTACCAATTTTAACTTCACAGTTACCACGTCCGATGTCGCTACCGTCGCCGCGACCTGACGCTGTACCACCTGCACCGACCAGCCGTCCACGCTGACCGACTCACCAACGCCAGGGACGATTACAACAAGTAATACTATAAATATTTACTTACAATCTATAATTGCTATCGTCGGCACTTGGTGGAATTCCATTGTATACACACGTTTTTTTGTAGTTAACACTTGTATTATCCACAATATACTTTAACACTTTCTGTTACTTTCTAGCCAACCGGTTGTACCTTTTACAGTATCATCAGGGCCTTGAAACTAAAGATAAAAAAGACTGTTTCAATTTAACGTTCAATACTTAAATACATACACACACATATAAAAATGTTAACAGTAAACAAACCACAACAAAATTATACCACATCAAGACTGATCAAGACTTTTTCCTAAAAAATAGGGATTACAGTTAGTTTCAAAAATGTCATTGTATTGAAAAATAAAATTATATGTCAACTTATAGAAAAAAAAAACAATTTAGAAAAAATAAATTAAAAAATATAAATAATGTCAAACGATATAAACTGTCAGAATATCGATACATGAGAATACCATAGTCAAATTCAAAGACTACAATACTCTAGTCAAATTGTCAAAAAAATACGAATAACAAATAAATTAAATTATTTAAAAATAGAAATAAATTTAATGAATATAAGACAAATTAGAAAAAATATGATAGTAAAATTAATTGCGAACATCTACTTAATGTCTAATAGAATATAATATTACTTTCCATAGATGGGGAGGCAAAGGCACGTTTAGGTGATTTGTTAGTAAGTGCTCAAAGCCACCCACGGATCTATAACAGCAGATTATTACAAATGAGTTGGTGACCTTTCAGAACGTACTCAATGTGAACTTACTCAGTGAACGTATTGAATGTTCCTAAGTCAAAAAAAATGTATTACATTTGCTCACTGACACCTTGGGCTCCAAACTAAATGACTTTGAAAATTGAATGTCTCATTTGTGATACTTTAAACTTTATCTATAAGTTTTCGTGTTAAATTAGACAAGCAAAATAGAGTAAACTACATGATACGTCCCATTTCAGCAACTCCAATTTTCCCGACGGTCAAATGCTAATACTCGGCAGGGTTGGGTTAGCGGCGATGTCAACCGGGTCTATTCAATTTTATATGTTCAAATTTTTGATCAACATTCTAGAAATCAATGTAAAAATATAAAAAATGCTGTTTTTAATGCAATTTTTAATAAAAATAAGATAATAAGAAAATTTACCATTTTTTACCTTCCTTCCAACTTCATCTAGAGCATATTTTTAGCAGACTATTTGTTTTTCAGTGATGAATACGATGAGGAATCTGGTTTATTACCGTCAGTGACAATGAAAATTTACAAAGGAGACCCTGAAGAAAACGAGGTAATTGTCTGATCAAAAATTCTAGTTTTAACACTCGACAAAAATTATCCTACT
>NJDD01000186.1:279987-298952 GCA_002245505.1 Calephelis nemesis
CAAAAAACTTCTTTTTTTAGAACGAATCACCTGTACCAACATACAGGACTAAAGCCGCAAGTATTATTTATATATTTTCATAAACTATGTCTTTTATAGTACAACAAACTGGTAAGTAGATTCCTAAGCAATATAAAACGAAAGTAGACATAAATTGTTGACCGCACAGTACTCAAAGACATAAATTTTCTCTTAATCAGTCATTAAGTTGACGTTTTCAATACAAAATCGTGATAACGATAGAATTTAGTGACGTCTCTGAGAGTGGCCGTTACACTTGTTAATATCTACTTGTTGCTATCTTTGAGGCTAAGATGTCAAATCACATAGTTTACTGATACTATCTGTTACCCAGTAATTAAAAAGCGAAATGCAATGTCACAGATATAGCGTTAACAATAATAGTGGCTCTACACATGGCTATTTTGCGTATTTGCTGTATATGACAAATAATCTTCATAAATATTGCCTATTTGAGTATTTGACAAATATAGCAAATAACAAACATGTCTTACCAATCCCCTGTCGGTTTTTTAAGGCATATCAAAAAAGATGATATACGATAGACTACATTAATGCTGGCCTCACACGTTTTTTAGGCATAACATGTAACAGTAACATGCGTTCATAAATGTAGCTGCAAATGCAAAAGCCATTTGTTAGAAACATAACCTTTTATTTGATACAGCAAAATTTACGTTTTGGTAGAGAATATTATGTACATTTAATATTTTAATATACAGGGTAACATTTAAAGTTTTAGCCAAATTTTAAGAGAGGGTTGGCAATCGATAACACTTAACATTTGCGAAGTAATAAAAAATAAAAAAAGTAAATTATAATTTTTATCGCGCAAAATACAAAATGCAAGGTTATAACGTAAACAACGACCGCAACCGCATGCGCAGGTTGGTGACGTTATGACTCATACTAGGTACGACACATCGTGATAACAAGTGAAGTATAAACGCAGACTATCTTAAATGAATGTTCATAAAAGTAAATATTATAATTTGGCAATTAATATTTAAAATACAGTATCATTATATCCTTAACTCCCTTATATTTAAACTAGCTTCCGCCCGCGACTTCATCCGCGTAGAATATAGCCTTTAGCCTTCCTCGTTAAATGGGCTATCTAACACTAAAATAATTTTTCAAATCGGACCAGTAATTCCTGAGATTAGCGCGTTCAAACAAACAAACTCTTCAGCTTTATAATATTAATATAAATTTGGCCGGTCTTTTAAAAGTAACCCTGTATATAAATATAGTTAGTGACATAATAATTTGGTATTTAATTCAATGTGTCGACGGTCGTATTGCCTAATTACCCGTAGGTACGTCAAATATTTTAACAAATACAACAAACACCAAATAATTAAACAAATAACCATGTGTGCGGCCACCATAATATATAGGATTTTACATTTTAACAAAATATAAAACTTGAAATTGTGACGCAGGTCATAAATTCACACTAATCTTCTAACAATATACACATATTCATTCCTAAATCTTCTTTGCCTGTACACAAAATTTTCCAGAAAAAAATTGGGTAGATTACTGTAACTCTTCTTAACAAAAAACTTTTGTCAAAATCTTGATTTCGGCTACATTATTACGTAAAAACTACTAAACCAATTTTAGTGAGTAATAACAACAATGATCTAAAATAAAATCCAAGCAACATCAATATGAGTCAATCAGAAGCTGTAAAATCTTTGACTGGAGGAAAAGTCCAAAGGTTATGCAGAAGCCGAGCGCGAAGGCTTGAAAAAGTTTTCTTTTTATGTTTGAAAGACTATATTGATTACAATATTACAAAAGCTAATGATTTGTCTACAATAATATTTGAGACAAAAGAGTATTTTATAGAATGTCGTCCTTAATTGTGCAAGGTAATCTCTACAAGCCGTACGAATTAACTGTGCACCTCAAGCTATGACGTCATTTGTCATTTTTTATAAATTTATCATTTTTTTATGTTGATAAAAGATCAGTTTGATAATTATGGTAAGCGCGGCGAATGAGAGACTCCGAGTCCGACAGCGGGCAAGGCAATACAGCGGAGAGCAGTATAATATGTCAAACTGGTTTTTTGGACCGGATTGGTACCACCATCTTACCTATTCATGCCGCCATATCGTCATGACGTGTTCCGGTTCGGAGGGTAAGGTAGCTGGTTAACTTACTTTTGCTCGACGCCTAACATCCCGGCCTCTGGTTGGCAACGCACCATACCACCTTTAGGAAGAGGGAATTTCTTACCATCAAGAAATCCGTCTGCTTGTTTGCCATCCAATGTTATAAAAAAAACTACTTCCAAAATAATTAGGTCACAGTCATATCTTAAAAATATCCTTAGTCATGACGTATCCGATAATAATAACGGAAGCGCCTTAAGTTTTTTATTATTTAACTGCAAATCGCCAAACAATAAAAAATACAAGTCGCCTATAGAAACCCTAGACAGGGTGCGTTGCCTATTGGATTTAAAGCAAGAGTTAAATTTTCATTTGATCAAATACAACAATGACAACCTCAGCCAGTGTAGATTTTAGGAAAAACAGCCTATTTTTAGTACTAGTAGATATCAGTTCACTGTCTACAATATTACTGTAATATTATTATAATATACATTATTGACCGCCTCCTTGGTCGAGAAGTTAGCGTACACACCTAACTCCACCGAGCAACCACGAGAGTCGGGTTCGATTCCTGACGGGCAAGCATCCGTATTTCCGGAACTGAGTGTTTATTAAATTTGTTCTGGTATCTATTTAAGTATTTCTATGTATAAGTTAATATCATTTTCTAACATCCATAACACAAGTAAAAAAACAATTCTTGAAAGTATTTTTGTAATTTGTTCAAGGATATATATTTCGCTTCTGTGGTCTAGAAGTCCGGCGTCGAATTTGACTGCTTGAGGTCCAGGAATCGATTCCCAGTTCGGACAACAAAAAAATATATAAAATGCATATTTTCAATTTTCTAATAAAAATATCATTGCTCATGATTGGATGTGTGGCCGGTTGGCGATAGGCTTGCCACCTATCACATTGTGGGACTTAGTATCTTCGGTTAGTCGTGAGTTCGTTAGTTGTGCCTCTGCCTACCACTTCCGGGCTATGGGCGTGAAGATATTTATTTACATTTATTTATTTATTAGTAGATCTCTGTTCACTGTCATCAACACTACTATTATTTAAAATTTGCATTACTTCAGTACGGCAAAGCGTCGTCCATATGCACAGTCATGAGGGAATCTTCTGGATGTATCTCTAGAAGGGCTTCGGTGCCGTCGTTGAAAGGGAAAGATACACTGCCGTCGATGACTAAACCTGGCAATTTGAAGCTTTGATTAGTTAAAATACATAATCCTATTATCGGTATAGCTCGTTATTTGCAAGCTGTGACGTGTATTGATTTTTGTTATAAACTAAGGCCTTTTCTAGATAGGATTTCTTGAAAATATTTTTATTTAGAACTAGTGTGTGTGAGCGCACAAGCTCGCGCGTTTGCGTGTATAGTGTAAGTATAGAAAGAAATGTTAATATGAAGTTTTAGCACCATCGAGAGAAAAGATAATCTCTGTTGTTTTATAATTATTGATTCTGGTTTACATATTAAGTAACATAAGTCAATATTGGTGGCATTGTGCAAAATTTCGTTTAGTTGCACATTAAAGTGCACAAGTGCAGATTTCATAAAGGTATAAGTGTATTGTGTATTTCCTTGCTGCTACTAAATCGTACTAAATGAAAGCTCATTTAAGCTATTTAAACTTTTGAGTAAAGGCCACCGCTTTACCTAAGACCCTGGCATGATCTTTTCTGACGACTCGTGGGTAATCTATATCACTACATATTATAAAACAAAATTGCTTCCTCTGTCCCTATGTCCCATTGTATGCTTAAATCTTTAAAACTAAGCAACAGATTTTAATGCGGTAAACTTGCAATTTCCCGCGAAAAAATGTATACGTATTATGGCATGATAAAAAAGGCAAATAGTGCGCTATGAATGAATTGGACTTACCGGAAACTAAAACTTTCAAATATATCTAGCTCCACACAACACAAACAACTAAACTGTTTTATTAGCACCATACAGCAGACCACTGGCCATACAGCTAGTATCTGCTCGACCTTCGTGAAGTGCAGTCGAATTCTTCTGATGATGCTTCAGTTACGAAGCGAAATGTGCGTTAAGTTTTTAGTAGTGTGTGTATTGTTATGTCACGCCATAATACGTACACATTTTTTGGCGGTAAATTGCAAATTAAATAATTTTACTTGGATTTAAGTCTAAATTTCCGCAAAGTAACGCCTTCTTCTATCAATTTACTCTGCATCCCTTTTGACTTCAAAGAAACTACAAAAATATATTTTTATTGTTCCCATACAAACTGAACGGGTGAAACGAAGTCCGCCGGAACAGCTATTTTTGAATAATTTAAAACCTAACTTAATCTTGAGTAATGGCAGATGCTAACGCCCGTGCCAAAATCTAAACATAAAAACCATAAACGGCCGTACCAGCGTCAGCGCAGTGCGACTTGACGTTGACGGCGCGGGCGCGGTCGCGGGCGCGGAGCCCACGCGGCGCGGGCCATTCCTCGAACGTTATGTACTCGCGGACTGAGTACGCCAACAGCTCCGATTCTATACAAACAATACAATACATTTAAATTATACACTAAAATAAAAAATACTATTAACAAAAATTTGCTCAGAGTTTTTAATGTTACCAATATATTATACAGAAATGGGGTTTTGACGCCATCGGGAGAAAAGATGGTTGAAGTTTTTTCATAATTATTGAATTTCGTGTTGAATTTTGGTGGCATTTTGTACAATTTTGTTCAGTCAAAGCGCACAAATTAAATAATCATGAAGAAATTAGCGTATCTTGTGTTTCCTCGTTGGCGCCAAAGCTCATTACAGAGCTTGTGTAATGAGCCACCGCTTTACCCAAGACCCTGACATGACTTACTGACGATATATGACTGATGACTAATTATAATTTATTAAAATTGATGTAAAATTAGATGCAAATTTCTACTTGACTAATGGCAAAATACTAACGTGAAGGCCAAAACTTAAAGAAAGTAAAGAAAAGTAAAACTTCATTACTGACTGAGTAACAGAAAAGGTGGGAATAACCAAAATACTCGCAATTTTGCTGTTTCCAATTTCAATATTGGATCTGTATCTTCTATTTAATCTGTATCTTTTTAATCTAGACTGATATTTAGGTATTCCTTGGGAAATGGCGGTCCAAACATAGAGAAATTTTTTCATGGAATGGGAAGGTAAGGTAAACAAACAGAAGAATTTCTGTTTGTTTACCTTAATTTTTGGTATTTGTTTCATACTTACTCCATTGATTTTAGGTATCTAATTTACTAGTTTAGTGCAATGGGGTTCTGGAACAGTATCCACCTTACAATTTGTACGATATAATAACAAATACACTGACTTTAGATCAAACATTGACTTTTATTTTACTTTTTTCTTTCGATAATGGAAGGCAAACAAGCAGACGGATTTCCTGATGGTAAGAAATTAGCACCGTCGAAAGACACCAAAGGTGGTAATGGTGCGTTACCAACTTGAAGCCTAAATGTTAGGCCTCAAGCAAAAGTAAATTTTCCAGCTACTTATCCTCCAAACCGGAACACGTCAATAACAAGAGCTGATGTTATGATGGCAGGAATAGATAAGACGGTGGTACCAATCCGGGTGAGTCGCTACAAAACGCTACCACCTAGCCAAATGTCACGATGTTAGTGACGGTTAGCATACGCTCGCATTTTACAAGCTGCCTGGAAAAATCGCAGATGTTTTTTTGAAAATTTTTCCCCACCAACAAGGGGAAATACAAAGAGAGACTCCTCTTCTTTCTTTGTATTTACACTAGAACAGAATAAATACCTGGCGGAAACACAAGATGTTGGTTATATCTCTCAGTAACCTCCCGAGCCTTCTCCAATGACAGGTCCATCTTGACGTTGAACTCCTCGTCTAATATCTTCATTAGTTTCAATACTGAGTGGGTCCTGAGGCAGTTTATGCTGCAAGGGAAACGGGAATATTAATAAATATCTCTAGACATTACATTAACCGATAAGTCCCGAAGTTGGCAAAAAACTGGTGATATTTGTATTAGTTATGGTGCTCGGGATTGGATATATGCCCGGTTGGCGATAGGCGATATTAAATTTATTTTGGTATTTATTTATTTCTATGTTACTGTCGTTGAATAATACCCACAACACTAGCATATACTTTGCTGACTTTGGGATTTGAAAAAAAATCATGAATACCTATAATGCCAAGAAGTGCTGCCCGTGCCCGTGGTGACACAGAGCCCCGAGCTCTTGGTGTGTGTCCACTTGCCGTTGTCCACCTGAAGCCTCAGCAACGATACCCGGGATGTCACACTTTCTCCTATAAATACCTGAAACAAC
This sequence comes from Calephelis nemesis, assembly GCA_002245505.1. Classification (NCBI taxonomy): domain Eukaryota; kingdom Metazoa; phylum Arthropoda; class Insecta; order Lepidoptera; family Riodinidae; genus Calephelis; species Calephelis nemesis. Next base: position 286,466 of record NJDD01000186.1, read on the forward strand.
ATACCGAATATGACAAACCCCATATTGGTTCTTTGCAGAACAGACCTTCAGCCTTCCCACCAGGGAACTCGTAAAATTCGAAAAAACGCTTACAGTCACTAAAACTATGAATCTTACGAAGCAAGGGTCGTGACATATAGCACTCGACATTCTCTGCTGACCATAAAAGGAACTGGGCGTGAAGATTTATTTATGTGACACCGCGACATTTAACTAGGCGGTAGAGTTTCGCAGCGATTCGCCAGGATTCGCCAGGCGGTGGTACCGCCTTATCTATTCCTGCCGACATAACGGCAGCGTTTGCCGTTAACGTATTCCGGTTCGGAGGTAGCCGTTACGGTAAACTAAACGGTACGGTGTTGGCAACACCATTACCACTTTTGTTGTTTATAGGCAGTGTGAATTTCTTACCATCAGGAAATACGTCTGCATTCCAATGTTATACAAAAAAATATTTAGGTAAAAACCCGCACTCAAACATAGTTTACTTTTTATTCAAAATAAATTTAACACCAATAGAGCTGTAATGAAGAATTAAAGTTTGTATTGCTATCATTTTGAAATTAAACACAGCTGTTCGAAGTAACTATTCTACGCTGAGGAAGTCGCGAATAAACAGCAAGTATTGTAATAGTAATATTATAATTACCTCATTTAAAGCTAAAACTGGCAACACTTTCGTAGTCAATGTTGAACTATCTTCAGGGCTGTTCAACTGTGATGTTTTTGTATCTGACCTGTCATGGGGGTTTGACACTGGCGGGTACCTGCAAATGTATTATTACGAAACAAATAAAACAGGGGTTTTAGCGACATCGTAAAATAAGACCGTCTTAGTTTTTTCGTAATGATTGGACTACGTGTAAACTATGAGTAAAATTTAGGTGTTGATTAGTTTATTTTTGTTTAGCAACTATGCACTAGCACAAGTAAAAATATGCTTTGCTGAAGAAATTAATGTATTGTGTATATCCATCCTCATTGCCGCCAAATCTCATAAAATGAACTTGAATAAGAAGATCACCACTTTATTCAAGACCCTGACGTAACATTCTATAACGGCTAATGACTTAAATAAATGAAATTTAAGAAATAGAAAAAAAATAACAAAAAAGGATTTATTAATAGGGAAGACGTGGCAGCATGGCTTAATGGTCTTAGCCGGCCCCAGAAAAAGGCAAATTTGCTTTAAAAAAAACAATTACCTACAATATTTGTCAATTAATGAAATACAGCTAAGTAGAAAAAACCGGTTCCATCTATTTTATTGGGTACCACGTCCGATTTGATAATCCTTTTTTCGATAGAACATGGTGCCAAAATGGACCCAAACAAATTTGATTAACATCCTAGTAGCAGTCTTTTATTTACATTTAATAATGCATAAATGTTTTACCCATTTTTATTATTGGCGACTCGAGCAATCCATGAGGTCGTCAAGATGAGTGAAGAAAGTGTGCATTATTAATTATAATTCGAAAGACACTAGTCATAACATGTTAAAATTAATATGGGACCACCTCGGAATCACAACCTATCTTTTGAAAAAGGACCATCAAAATCTGTTGTTGACTACTGCCGGAGTAATCGCGTGACAAACATACAAAAAAAAACAGTCGAATTGAGAACCTCTTTTTTTGGAATGGGTTAAAAAATGAATAAAAGATTTGACTGAATTTTTCACTTATTTAATTTGAGGACACGCCAATTCCGTTTTTAGCACAATGTTGAGACATTTCATATACCTACTAAAAATATATTACTTTGATGGTAGAGATATTATATTGTGCGGTACTCTACACACACCGAGACTATGGTACTGACCTGCAATAGTGCATAGTGTGCAGGTCAATAGGTATGACGGTATCCACCACGTCCTGCTCGCAGGTGACCGTCGTGCGTATTCGAGACCGCCGCATCCATGAAAATCTGCCCTGCAATAGAACTTATTGTAGAATTAATTGAGTCATTATAATATATCCAGTTCAGTGATATACATTGAGGCTAATTTTAATCTAGTCAATATATATTTTTTTAAATATAACGTTCAAAGATACTATTAAGGTTTTATTGTTAACTATCTTTATGATAAGAACGCGATATTTATTTATTAAGACCAACTACTTTGGTTTCAAACATTATGAATATAATTTTTGTATGTGTATGTCAAATGCTATGCAAATGGTAGTATGTGTAATTTTTTTTATATAAGTGGAGGCAAACGAGCAAGTGGATCACCTGATGGAGAGTGATTAACGCGGCCCACGGGCATCCGCAACACCAGGAGTATCACAAATACATTGCCGAAATGTTTGTAATGTTTTACCTATTGATTTAATGCACTTTAAAAGCATTTTTATTGAAAAATATTAACGTTCTGCACTTCTCTTACACGTAAGTTATATCTAAGTGTGCCAAATTTCGTACTTCTCCTCCCTAACAATTTTTATTAGAAGGGGTCCAAAGTTTTTGCTTCATGTATTAATATTATGATAAGGTAGAGATAGTTGAACCAAACGCCCTACCATCATTAATACATACGATTATACATTTAACACACACACTTATAAAAACAATTCCGTAATTGGACATTCAGTTATCTGAATTAGTTTTTTTATGATAATGGAAGGCAAACAAGCAGACGGATTTCCTGATGATAAGCAATTTACGCCGCCTAGAGTCACCGAGGGTGGTAATGGTGCGTTGACAACCTGAGGCCGAGATGTTAGGCCTCGAGCAAAAGTAAGCTGACCGGCTAGCTTACCCTCCGAACCGAAACACGTCAACGGCAAGCATTGGACGTTCTGGCGGAAGGAATAGGTAAGGCGGTGGTACCAATCCGAGCGAGTCACTACGAAACTCTACCACCTAGTAGGATGTCACGGTGTTCGTGACGGTAAGCCTGTGCTCGCCTTTTACGATCTGCCTGGCAGGAAGGCAGATGGTCTATTCTGCAAAGGAGCTCGGACCAACACGGGGAAAGACTCAGTTTCATTGATCAGTTCAATGGATTTCATCGGATTTGTTGGTCAACTGGTTTATAATTTGTCCGAGCGCAAGAGAGAGCAGACGTCTTGTTTCATACAATATGACAGCATTTCTTTATACCAAAAGCATTGCCGATCTCAACATGCGACAGTTGTCCAATCTGTAGGCATACATACGTATTGGGAATCTCGAAAAAAATCCACTCAAACACATACATTATGATTTCGTTATTAACATTGGCACTGACATATCTATGTAAACTAATTAAGTACCTAGTGGGGTCCCACTAGAGGATCTGAAAACTTCAGCAGCAGTGTTACAAAAAGCCACGTTCAAATACGCCTATATAATAAGTTAATTAATTAAATGCGACATACCTCCTTTAATGCCTGGAACGCACCCTTAACATCATTTGAACACCACGTCGGCAAGCAGAGTCGTCCTATAGACTTATGGGGGGCGCTGTTAAAACCAATCACTGGTTTGCTGTAAAAAAATATTATAGTCAATGTTATGAATTATTATTATCAAATAGAAATTTTCCTATGACTAAAGCATTTGAGATAGATTTTTTACATACATACATATCTTCACGCCAAGTCCCTTACGAGGTAGGCAGAGAGTATCGAGTGCCAGACCTCACGATCTTGACAAACCTGTCTTGCTTCCTTCACATTCATTAGATTTTTTTACATGCTAATAACTTCAAAATAACATTTAGTTGACCTGTGATTTGGTGCAGATTCATATATTTTATCCGACTTCGAAAAGAAAAAGTTCTCAATTCAAAATATTTTCTGCATTGGTTTTTTTGTATCTTTATTAAGAGTAAAGAGGTTACTCGGCCAAAAACGGACCGATTTTGATGATTAGTTTTTGAAAAGGTTATGATCGCCAACATAGACGAAATTTAATGCATTATTACGTATAATTAAAAACTACCGGTGTGACAATAAAATTCATGTGGACCATCCAAGAATTATTAGCTATCTTTCAAAATTTAAAAGCGACGTGGTAATGAAATAGTTACGCAGTTTTACTGTCTTTTAAATATTTACTTTTCGACATCTGGTGAAACTCGAACTGTCTATCTGTTAATATTAAACTCAAAAACTATCGGACTAATTTACATTCGGTTTTCACCAATACATATAATGATTCCTAAGGAAGCTTTAGATGTATAAAAGACGTGATGAATACGTTAATATATGACGATATTTTATCAACATGTCAGAAAAAATTAAGCCAGTATGGAGCTTCATCGACTATGAGTTTTTTTTTATGTTATAGGAAGGAAAACAAGCAGACTGATATCCTGATAGTAAGAAATTCACGCCGCCTAGAGACACGAAAGATGGTAATGGTGCGTTGCCAACCTGAGGTCAGGATGTTAGGCCTCGAGCAAAAGTAAGTTTACCTACCGGCTACCTTACCCTCCGAACCGGTACACGTCATGACGTTATGGCGGCAGGAATAGGTAAGGCGGTGGTACCAATCCGGGCGAGTCGCTGCCAAACTCTACCACCTAGTCGGATGTCACGGTGTTAGTGATTAAAAGCCTATGCTCGCCTTCTACGAGCTGCCTAGCAAGAAAGGCATATGGTCTATTCTGCTAAGGAACCCGGACCAACACGGAAAAAAGGAAAACGTACGACTCATAAAACTAAGAGTTGTAAAAGAACAGTGCATGAAAAGATATTATACTTTTTATAGATCTACAAAAAATCCGTGGTTGCATATCGTGTAAAGATAATTCAATATACCGATTCTAAATTTTAAGAAAATGGTCAATTACAATATGTTGGTAGTATTAGCTATTTATATGTTAACTGACCTGGTGAGTTATTCAGTATTTGTAGTGATGATCACTGGATAAAGTTAACATCAAATAGCTGTCAAATGACGTATTTTATTATATTTGCTATCTCCCGTGCCCAACAGAAATACAATAGAGATAGCAAATACGAAACACGTCATTTGACAGCTACTTGATGTACACTTGACCAGGTGATCATCACTAAAAAGTTACGGAATAGCACTACTGGATACATTAAATACACTAAACAAATTTCATTTAACATCTTACGTAATAAATTATCGCATAATGAATATCACAATAATCTCTAGATTGCACCAAAGCGTTTTGATAACTGGACGCATACATAAATATAATCCATTTGTTTTCTTTTGGCAATTGTGCAGATTTAGTTATAACTTAGATTTTTTTATTTATTTACATACATACATATCTTCACACCAAGTCCCTTACGGGGTAGGCAGAGAGTATCGAGTGCCAGACCTCACGATCCTTACAAACCTGTCTTGCTTCCTTCACATTCATTACCCTTTTCATACAAACACGCCGGTTTCGGAGACTCTTGACGTCACCCTCGGATAATATCCGATTGATCTGATCGTGAAATGTCAGCCTTGGTCTCCCCGAACACCTACATCCATCCATATTCGCATTGTATATGTGCTTTGTCAATATTTCATCTGTCATTCTTTCCACATGACATTTACAGAGTTTTTAATTTATTTTCAAGTAGTAAACTTCTTAATGTAAGCTCCATCATCGAAGCGAAGCCAAGCTGGGTCGCTAGTATTCGTTTGTTCAAAAGATTTATATCGAACATTTAAAGTTCTAATTTAAAAATATTGGTGAAAACGCAACGCATCTGATCACTTTCCATCTGGTGACCCACTTGCTCGTTTGCCTATTCTTGTATAAAAAATTGTTTGCTTAATATAACTCACTTGGCGTCTCTGACCCTGGAAGCAGCCAGCAGGAATGTCCCATCACCTCCACAGGGTAGCACTACATCACACCAATTGATTAGCTCATCATTGTATGTTAACCTGTTAACAGTCAAATATACGAAACATAATATCGCGTGTAAGGATTTTTATGTAATAACAATACAATCAGACGGATTTCCTATGGACGTCTAAGTTATTGACGTTGCCAACGTAGTAACGTTGCGTGATCTTCCGCTTCTTTGGCAAGCTCCTTAAGTTTCGTGACCCTACCCTCTTGACTTGACAGCACTGACATGGCTTCAGGAATAAAAACTTTTTTTTAAATACCGGTGGTGATTTGCTGTTCGAAAATCAAACTTATTTTATATGCAAGCTATCTTTTTCAAATGAAACAAAAGAGATAGAACATTTTAGACATATCAGATTAGTCTGGACATGTCAAATTGTGATGTTTTTAATCAACTTTTAAACGTCTAGTCTGTAGAATTACAAACTTTTTGTGTTTCTGTAAGAAAGCCTTTTCTGCAAAAAACAATAGCATGAATGTGAGTGGAGATAGTTAAAAGATTAGAGAGTGACATAGGCTATTTTTCTCTGGATATCTAAACGTGGGGACAGCCACGGGAAAATTATAAAACATTTTTATTTTTGATTAATATATCAAATACCAAGAGTTATACTGGAATTCAAGTGAGTCGCCACGGGCAACACCTAGTTTGTTTAAAATCCCAGTACATAATTACATAAATTCAACCTAACACTAAATAAGCAAATTATATGTCAGTGTCGCGGGTATGAGTCGACGATACTAATTCATAGGAATACTTTTATAGATAAAATAAATAACTAATAAATAAACATTCCTGTACAAGTTGCACAAATTGAATCTAACCCCAAAATAAGCAAGTTACATGCTTGTGTTACGGGTGTTAGTCAACGATACTAATACATAGATATACTTAAATAGATACTAAAAAAAATTTAATAAACACCCAGACCCGGAAATAAAGACATCTAAATGTTCAAAACACAAATGCCTGCCCCGTCGAAAATCGAACCCGAGCCTCGCGGTTTGTCGATGTAGTTAGGCGTATACGCTAGCCAGTCGACCAACGAAGCGGTCAAAGATACCAGAATACATTTAATAGACATTTAAACCCAGAAATACAGACATCTAAATGTTCATTACACAAATGTTAATCCCAGTCTCGACGAGTTGGAGAATAAAAGCATTGTTAGAAACCATATACAGTAGTCACATGATAATGCGCAGTATTTTGAAACATACAATTCTCCTTATCAGACAATAGAGAACACAATTATACGAAAACGTGGATGAATTAATTTCTAATTATTAATTAAGGAAGTCAATCATTACGATAACTCCTTGACATTGGTAAATCTTTAATGTTATCAAAACGTTTTCCTCGTTATCATAAAAGATATTGCACTTGATATACCCTATGCATAGCTATATTTTTCAGCATCGGCGCTTAGTAAACTTCTACAAATCAAAAATATTGTTTAGTAATTTACGTGTTACGTAGCCTTGATGAGGCTGTAAAAAGGAAAAGGAAAAGGAAAGGCTGTTAAAATAGGCTTTTGAATAAAAACAAACAGTTTTTTTTTCTATTTAAAAATATGCTTATCCTAAACTGCGAAATTTTGTAAGAATGGACGGATGTTTGTAACTCTATCATGCACAAACTTCAAAACGGAATTAGATGAAACTTTACAGGAATATAGACGGTTTAACATATAGGCTACATTTAAAAAAAATTACTCGGGAAAAGCCGCGAGTGGAAGCTAGTATTTTTATAATTGTTCCAAAAAAATAACAGTTACTTTAATGGCATTCCCAAACACCAATAGCAACTTACAACTTAATATCAAAGCCACTTAGCCTTGAATGTAGACGTAGACATAAATATTATTCGTACATTTCAATAAATTATGTACACAATAGTTTTCAAAAAACTTAATGCGTGCTAATAAAAAACTTTATGGTGAAATTCAAAGTTTGTGAAATTTATTGTTATTTTTATTATTTGTTGTTTTTTTATTGAAATTACGTCAGTTGCTTGGCAAAGTATTTATTACAGAAGAAACCTTAGTACATATACTGGGTTGTCTTTTCGCCGTAAAAACTGGGTGAAAATGACAAAACGCGAAAAAAGGTAAACGGAGGTTCTATTTTTTTTTATGTTATAGGAAGGCAAACAAGCAGACGGATTTCCTGATGGTAAGAAATTCACGCCGCCTAGAGACACCAAAGGTGGTAATGGTGCGTTGTCAACCTGAGGTCGGGATGTTAGACCTCGAGCGAAAGTAAGTTTACCGGCTACCTTACCCTCTGAACAGGAACACGTCATGACGTTATGGCGGCAGGAATAGGTAAGGCGGTGGTACCAATCCGGGCGAGTCGCTGCCAAACTATCTTTTTTATTAATTAATCCACGATTATAGGTTGTAAATAATGAACTTTGCTCTACCGATACCAGGTACAAAGTGATTTTCTTCATGTCTTCATGAACACGAAAACTTTGTGTGTTTATCACTTTTTTTTGAAATGCTAAATTTGTTTGTCGCAACTTTCAAATTCACCCGTTAACATAGTTCTGTCCCGTGACTGATGTTTTGAGTAAAAGTTTAATCACCGATATCAGAAGTGGGATTAACGCCATTTTTAAATTTTATAAAAACATTTCACGTCCATATGAAGTAAACGAACTATAATCGTATTAAAGTCATATAATCGTAGGTGGGGGCTGACCCCCCAGTAATGTTATTGGGAGATAAGATATCATATCAACACACCTATTTTACTTTCAAGGTTTCATTAACGGATTCCCACATGTTTATACTTTGATAAAAATATTAATAATCCAAAAAAAAATGGTGCAATTTTTTTGGATTACATGAAAAAGGCTAAATTGTAGTTACATGAAAAAGGCTAAATTTTCATCTTTATATATTTATTGTGTTCGTGTGTTTTTAACTGAACTCCTTTTAGACGACTGGACCGATGTTGATGAAACTTTTTGTGTGTGTTCAAAACAATTCGAGAATGGTTTAGATGCACAATTATTTGGCCTCATGAAAAAAAAAATAATTATTTTTTTTTATAATAAGTAGTTTTTGATTTTGAAATGTTTCACATTGGGTCCGGCAGACTACTCTACTATCGAAGCATTAATGTCAAGCGATACAATGTTTGCTGGGTCAGCTAATGTATATAGATCGAATATTAAGTCAATGGATGTAAAAATTAAATCTAAAATATTTGTAGTTCTTTGTCACGTTTATTACACACCGTTTCCACGTTACAGTTTTGCATCTAAAATGATCCGGAAGAAAATAAAAATAAAAATGACAAAAAGCAATGTATGGAAGAACTTTTTGTGCATTTTTATTTATACTTACTCTACTCACGTCAATTGTTTCAAGCAATCTACATTTTTTCCGGACACCAGGGCAATACATTTTTATGAATTTTCATTGGATTTGAGGGCTAGGTAGGTAGCTTACCAATCATTGTATTTACGACATGTATGGGATGTTGCCTAATAAATAATGTTAAAGCAATAAGCTTGCCACCTATCACATTGTGGGACTTAGTGTCCGGCTAGTCGTGGCTGCCCTATTCAAATCCCTAGCGGCGTAGACTTTATACTCTGTATTGGAGCCAAGTGTCAAAGTTCTTACAGATCTGAGAGATAAATGGTAAACATTTATATCTAAAAAATCGCCTCTGTGGTCGAGCGGTCCGGGTGTTGGACTTGTCTACATGAGGTATCGGGTTCGACTCTCGGGTCAGCCAACAAAAATAAGATTGGATTTTTCCAATTTTCTAACAAAAAAAAAATGTTGGTCGGGATTGGAAACGTGCCCTGTTTGCGATAGGCTTGCCACCTATCACATTATGGGACTTAGTATCTTCGGCTAGTCGTGGGTGCCCTGGTTGTACCTATGCCTACCTCTTCGGGGATAAGGGCGTGAAGATACTATATCTAAAAATAGGTTTCTATACACCAACAGATACAACATTAATTTGGTGCTAGTCTCCTTCAGCCTTTGCCTGGTGACATAACATCAGTGTTCACTACTGTATTGTTCCAGTTTGGAGCATAAGATAGCATGCCAGCGCCGAGTTGGCAAAACAACTTTACCATGTTGGATGTTTTCGTCTTAGTTTATTATCAACTTTTACCTATTCCTCTCGCCAAGTCAGTGCTCGCCACTGTCTCGTCCTGGTCTGGAGGGTAAGCCGGTAAACTAACTACAACCTCATTAAGAGCCTCCTGCTGTTTGTGATGAAGGTCAGGCAGCGGTGGCAGTCCGGACATTTACGAAGATTACATTTCCCATGGCATCAAGATTCAAGGTACTATTCTCCAATAAAGATCTAAAAATTGGGGTATAGAATATCATGACATAAGTTTCTGTGATAGATACCTGCTTGCCATTTCCACTTGCAGTCCCATCTCCTTGAGGCTGCTCGCAACTCCTTCCTCAAACGCCTTCTGCTGCTTGTGATTGGTGATGAGGGAATCATAATCTGAACCACGTTTACGGAGGACCTTCTCCAGTTCCACGTCAGAAATGTTGTCGTGGCAGTGTCTACAATGACAGAATTTTATATATTTTTACAAAGCAATATCGCTACATATTATAAAACAAATTATTGCGCTATGGATTTTAGTATATTACAGTTTTTATTACAATGTGATATTTCCTATTGAATGATATAATATGTATGTAGTAAGCAAGCACCGCAGATATCATATTTGCAATACTGGTAGTAATTTCATCGCGCACTTGCTGAGCCAATTTTAAGCTAGCAATATCTTTTTTATTATCAACGATATTAATAGACAAGCAATAGAGTAATAAACGGCGTTTGGTGCAGTCAGTTTAGTTTGCACATGATGTTTTTACAGACTTTCAATATATTCCTCGGAAAACGTTAGATAAAAACGTTAACAGTTGACATGTCCGGAGTAATTTAACATGTCGAAAATGTTCTTTCCCTTTTGTTTTTGTTTAATTGGAAAAAGATAGCATACACCTAAAATAAGTTTATTTGATGCACAGCAGAGTTACCACCACTTTTTTGCTAAACTTTCAAATATTAAGAAATGTAATATAACAAAAACAAAATAAAAAGCACTTTTCTGGGGGTACAGTGCTGTGCAGCAACTTGTCTTGATCCACCGCCTTACCTATTAATGAATCTGTCATATTCCGGCTCCGAAGAGGAGGGTAGCCGGTTGACTTGCACAATAGGCGTAACATCCCGGCCACAGGACAGCGACGCACCTGTAACATCTATGGTGTCTACGGCTATCTCTTACCATACGGATAGCCGTGCGCTTCTCCGTTGACCTCTCAAATAAAAAAGTTGATGAAACACAGAAGCCCATCATTCCCCTTTGAGTATTGAAAACTCGATCATTTTTTTTGTGATATTGGAAGGCAAACAAGCAGACGGATTTCGCGGATAAGAAATTCACGCCGCCTAGAAACACCAAAGGTGGTATTGGTACGTTGGTAACCTAAGGCCGATGTCGGGCCTCGAGAAATGATAATAACGGTGCTCTATTGTATCCCATGGAAGCACTAACAAAAATAAAAATGTTTTCAGTTCAGAAGTTGCACAATAATATATCTTAATCATTTTATGTGACATGATCCAGTTATCTTAATCACTAGATTATTTCACCGACTGCCATAAAATATAATTACCTATATCTAATTATGATGACTGTTACATTGAGTAACGCTTTCGCTTTTAAAACTCAGTTTTCGAGTTTGACTTTGATTATTGTTATAACTAGTGGACGCCCTTTGGTCGACATTCGACCACAATACATTTTAATAAATTTTAATAAGAACGCCATCTTCATTTATCAAAACGAACTACTCCGTTTCCAAACTTTATGAATATTGTTTGTGCGACATCTGTGATCTTTTATCGTAATCATCAATAAATTTGTTTGTGTGTGTCAAAGGCATGGTAGTACGTGTAAATTTTTATTTTTTGATTTAATGCACTATATAAGCATTGTTTTCGAAAAATATAAGCGTTCTGCACCTGGTGTTAGCATATAAACCTTGTGCAGGACTACTATTTAAATTATGCGCTTCGACTTTACACTTTCTACTTTTTTTACACTTTATACCTTTATTTTTAAATTGGCTAACGTAATCTAAATTTAAGCGAAATGATTAATTATGTGTAATAACAACTCTATATAAGATATCTTTAAAATACATTCGGATATCCGAAGCTTGACGAATAAATCCGATGCGCATAATTTAAATAGTGCTACTATATGGTGATATTGAACATTACATAATAGACAGTCCCAGCATTCATCGACTAACGCTTACAAAAACAAGTACTTATACTCCTTATCACCCGCTTATCTCCAACCCTCATTCACGCCACACCCGTTTCCTGTATCTTCACATTCGCAACACACATCGGAAACTCGAAGATAAATTTGTATCAATATTAAAACAGTTTTCTAATATCTATATATAGGTACGGAAAGGGACGAGAGGTAATAAACCAGACAGAATACTTCTTCACTACATAGTATAAAACAAAGTCGCTTTTTCTGTCATGACGTGTCATGTTGTATGTCCCTATGAACGCTTAAATCTTTAAAACTACGCAACGGATTTTGATGCGGTTTTTTTTAATAGATAGAGTAACTCATGAGGAAGGTTTTTA
>NJDD01000186.1:299301-312020 GCA_002245505.1 Calephelis nemesis
ATTGAATATTGTATTTTTTTTTATCAAATACCGATTTTGGGTACAAATATACCGATTTTTGCTGACAATTCTACCGATCTCGCTCTATGACGTTCGAGACCACTGGCCGCGGATTTCCTTGTAGCACATTGAATTTAGCAGCGATCGGACGCGTTATCGGAGTTTTGTAGCGAGGAAAATAACAATAACAATTTTATAAACAACGTTCACAGTTTTTCTGTAGCGTATTTAGTATATCAGCATTGCACCCGTGCGAAGCCGGGGCGGGTCGCTAGTTGATAATAAAAGACAGCTGTCGTCGTGTTGCAAAGTTAGCAAAGAAAATATTATTTTGATAGTGCCGGGACCGTTTCAGTTTAAATATAGCAGTTTAGGTACAAGCACGACAGTGCCACGGTAATGTAATATAAATATACAGTATCCTATCTTCATACAAACAGGGGAAAACGCATTTTTAACTACATGCCTAAGGTTCGGTAGACACTCGGTATGCCATAATTTGCGGTTGCGCCACCGAGACGAACGAACTATTTATTTACAGTAGTACTATTTAACTTATTCGCTTCGGCTATATTCGTCAAACAAATCTGAATTTATTTTAAAGATATAGAGGTGTTATTAATACATAATTAATCATTTAAATTTAGATTAGGTAAGCCAATTTAAAAATTAAAGTGTAAAGAGTAAAAAGTGTAAAGCCGAAGCGCATAATTTAAATAGTGGTACTATATTTAATATGACAAATTACAATTACCTATAGACTACATTGTGATGTTTTTGAGCTTTGCTTGAGCGATCAAGCATGTTTTTTTAATAAAATTGATAATCAGAAACACCACATGCATTTTTACTGAACGCTTACCAGACATTAAAACATTTTTTTTTTGTTAAAAAAAAACAATATTCACGATCACAAAATTAGAAATAAATTCAAGTAGGCAGATGTAGTTGTAATACTGAGAGCGCTTAGCCCTATGGCGTGTTGACAACCTTGACGCACTGAACGGATGTAGGTATTTAATTCAAACACCCAGCCCAGTTAATTAAGCCGAGTTAAACAACTATATATTACATCACGCTGACAGTACGAATCACCCACATTATCATGGATGAATACAGAAATATCTGCTTGAGCTATTTACTCAGAGTGCAAATATGAAACAATACGGAGACGAAACCTAGTAGATAAAATATTAACCTATTAAACTGCAACGATCCATTGAGGCACTAGGGCTGTCACGATAATTTTTGTTCGTTCACGCAAAAACTGCTGAACCGATTTTCATGAAATTTGCCACATACATCGAGGTAGCTTGTATTTACACAAAGGACATTTTTTTCCCGTGGGACCACGCGGGCGACGCCGCGGGAAACAGCTTGTAAAATATAAGTAGGTAATATCATGTCGTCGATTAATTCCAGCAAAATAACACGCTTTTGGTTCTTTTTAAGAAAACCATGAAAAAAAATAACAACTGCCCACTTCTCTTGAGGTGGCACTTTTATCATAGCACTGGGAATACCGCTTAGCGGCCTTTTCAGTTTTCGATGCCCATGTTAATGTGCGTGCTGATTCGAACGTTAGTATGTAGTTTCCATACATTTTATATTTTCAGTTGTTAAGTTTTCAGTTAACACAGTTAAACATATATTTTGTTGTTTGATATTACACATTTTTATTACAAACATAAAAACCCGTTGATTGATAACGTTACTACCTTTGTTCGGTTTTTACTTTTGCGAGTAACATGTTCAAGGCATACTTAAAACGTTATAGATGTCGTTAATATTTTATAAAAACATGAAAAAAAGTTTTAAAGTATGTCATTTTCCGGTGGGTTTTTTATTTTTTAATAAATAATGAGCAATAAACATTATAACGTTTTAAACAAGGTATTTTTAGTTTAGCACTTATAAGCCCTGTGCTTGGGTTAAATTTTTTTAAATTTTAAAAAAAGAAAAGAAATCACCCCAGGCAGGATTTGAACCTGTAGCCTTTCGTCTCAAGCCGACGAATACTTTATTAGGTGGTAGAGTTTCGCAGCGACTCGGATTAATACTTACAACCGCATTACCTATTCCTGCCGCCATAACGTCAGTGCTTGCCACTGACGTACAGGTCGGTTAACAAAAGCTGGTATGTTCACAGTACTCACACTTATGCAATCTCACTATACGGGATGTTCAAAATGAAAAATTTGATTCAAAGTGCGACTTTACAAGGCCCGTGTTTGAAACTGATCTTAGTTAGGCCACGCTGTATATAAAAACCGTAGCAAAAGCAAAACAATAACTGTCCCTTTCACACTCATAAGCTTCACCGCGCAAGAAAGAGACGGGCAGGCTTTTCGTGATGCGACTTGATGTGACGTTACGCCGCGCTCTTATTCACAGACGCTACACAAGCACAACGTGTAAATGTGTTGTACGTACCAGCTTTTGATAACCGACCTGTACTCCGGTTCAGAGGGTAAGGTAGCCGTTAAACTAACTTTTGCTCGAGGTCCAACATTACGGGTCTCAGGTTGGCAACAGATGAATCCGAATGCTTGTTTGCCTTCCAATATCATAAAAAAAGCCAACAGAAAGTTGCTTGTTTCTATCCATATTCCATACTAATATAATAAATGCTAAAGTCTGTCTGTGTTTAACGCTTTCATTGCTAAAATGCGGGACCGAATTTGATGAAATTTTATACGCATATGATATAAGACCAAAGTTCAAACACAGGCTCCTTTTTTAAAAATGAACCAATCAATAAAGTAGTAATAGAATTTTGAATGAAAATCTACTCTACCCAAGCGAAACAGCAGTAGATAATAAAATACAGTACCTTTCATATTCGTATCTGGTCACTTTGGATACAACCAAACACTTCTCCATCTTCAGACTAGGCTTCGGGGACGCATGCTGTAGACGACCTGACTGATTCTGTAGCTGCTCGCATAACTCCATGTTGGGATAAAGTCCTGGAAGTACACTTAGAATTAGCATAAATCATAAGAAGCAGACTCTCTTTGGATTTGATGGGATTATCGGCCACTGCTGGAATGATCTAGAAATTCTGGATTGCTGGATTCTGTAACACAGTCAGATGGTTATGTCTTGCACTAGCTTACCAGATATCCGCCTTACCTATTCCTCCCCCCAAACCTAAGTAGCAATTATCGTGTTCTAGTATAAGAGACAGCATAACGGCTTTTTTTACTTTTTTTATATTTTTTATTTTTGTCAATAATTATTCTCATTTTTAATATTTTCTTATTAATTAAAGAAGAATATTTTTATCTGAGAGGTCAGCGAACAAGCACACGGCTCTCCTGGTGGTAACAAATAACCGTGATCTATAGACACCATAGATGTGACAGACCTGTCACGAGCGTAGTTGTATTGAGGCCAGGGTAAAAGGCCTATTGTGCAAAGGCATACCCTCCAGACCGGAAAATATCAGTGTCATTATGGAGGCAGAAATAGGTAAGGCGGTGGAGCCTTAACCGGGAGAATCGATATCACCAATGGTCTTGTAGGCATAACTATCCTATATTTTAACCTGTGCTCGCCTCTTACAATCTGCCTAGTAGAAATGCAGACGGGCATTATACACAGCGGAGTTTTTTTTTTACACAAGTTTTTTTTTTAGCTGATTACTCTGTAACTCTAAAACTGGATCTTTGGGTTACATTTTTTTGCATATTTTATTAAAGTTCATGATTTTTTTTTCATTTTTTTATTTTTTATTTTTGTCAATAATTATTCGTCTAGTATCCGCACATTTCAGTTGATCGAGTTTCGAAAAACATTGTATTTACATTATAAATAACAATTACTATTCTGATAAGTCAAAACAATCGACGAAACAGTTATCATTATTAAGGTTAAAAAGTAAAGGCATCTTCTTACATGCGCTTTATTATTTCAAATTTAAAACATATCCAAGGATTTCGATTGACAGATTTGTAGTGCACTAGATGTTGCCCGCGCTTATTTCGTTCTTCCGGGAGACCCATTTAGATATTAAATAAAAATAGCACATTATGCCAATCTCCAGGCTCGTAACTATTTCCAAATTAAAAAATAAATATAAAAAGGCGGGCATAACCGCGGACAGCACATAGTTATTAATAAAAATAAAATATTACGTCGTAACAGTTGTTAGTTAAACAATATACTTATGCTCGTGTTAATCTTAAATTTAACTTAACATAAAAAAATAAATATGCCTGGACAAGTAGGTAGGTACACAAATTGAATGTAACACCAAATTCAGCAAATTATAATATGCTTGTGCTATGGGTGTTAGTTAAAAAAAAAGTATGTATCTTCACACCGAAGACGTAGGCAGAGGGACGACCAGGGCACCCACGACTAGCCGAAGACACTAAGTCCCACAATGTGATAGGTGGCAAAGCCTATCGCCAACAGGGCACATATTTTTTTATAGCAACCGAGCTACAATGTTTTGAAAATTGGAAAAATTAAATTTTCTTTTTGTTGCCCGATCCAGGAATCGAACCCGGGACCTCATGCAGTCAAGTCCAACACCTGGACCGCTGGACCATGGAGACGATTAGGATGTAGGGGTTAGGGGATAGAGGGTGTTAGTTAACAATACAAAAATATTACAGATATATGCTTAAATGTCTCTAGGCGGCGTGAATTTCTTACCATCAGGAAATCAGTCTGGCAAACAGCCTTTCAATATCATAAAAATAATATATCTTATTCAGCTTTCTTATTGTTTGTGTGCGCAAACCTTAATTGACCTCATATGGTCAAATATCAGCGGTACTATTCCATTCAGAGCTATATTTAGCCCGTTCTGGTAGAAAGTGGTTATGACGAAGGAGTTATCAGAAGGGCGAGCATGCGTTGATTTATATTGGAATTGTTTTGAGCGTGTATTATTTCAAGACGGATATTATCTACCATCAAACTACGACAGAAGCATATCGTAAGGTAGTGTAGTTTAGTTCAAAATGTAGATTTACAAGCACATTAACAAAAATTCGTGTATTAGTGTACACACGGAAGAAGCGGAATTTATGGCACCATTTTGGGTTTTGGGATTAAGGTTGTCTGGTAGAGATCGCCTAAGACCGCCTTTTGTTTGCTAAAAACTATTATCATATGCTGTTGTTAATACTCAACTGTACTTACTTTATCGTAATTTTAATTGTGCACAATAAAGAGTTCCTTCATTCATACATTCATTCATTCGCCGGTTTTCGTAAAGCGTTACAGAAAAGAAGTTTAACTTCAAAATAAATCGTTGACGTCACTTTATATATCGAGCACGAGGTACTCGACCTGTGGTCTCTCTGTGAACTAGCTTGAAGATATGCCGGCCGGCAAACAAATATCACGAAAAACGCAGCATGAGATTTGGCAATCGCATACAGTTTTTTTCGTGGAGTGTAACTAGAGATCAATGAAAGTAACAGAGAAATGTGAGGGCGAATTTTTCTAGTCGATTAAAAAGTTTCTCTTCAAAATACACAAAAAAACTAATGAACGGTCAATTTTAAATATATAAAATATATTTGAAACCCTCAACTTAAATGACTTATGTGACGAGAGATACCTAATTAACGTAAAAAGCTTTCATATTATAAGTTACTAGATCTCAGATACAGAACAAAAGAATATCCTTTTTTATAGCACTTCCCATCGTAGATACCTACTTGGTTCTCGCAGATGTAGACAAGGCAATAACTTAGTTTTTAACTACGAACTCAAGAAGAAACGTAAGAAAATACGACGAGGTCTGGCTATTTCTCTGTCTATTTTAATTACATATTTCTAATGTAAAATAATCTAAATTCTCGGGTTCGACTCCCGACGGGGGCAGGCATTGTGTGATGAACATTTAGATGTCTGCATTTCCGAGTCTTGGTGTTTATTAAATGTATTCTGGCGTCTATTTAAGTATTTCTATGTACTAGTATCGTTGACTAACACCCATAACACATATAATTTGCTTACTTTGGGGTTAGATTTACTTTGTGTAACTTGTCCAGTGATATTTATTTGTTTATATTTATTTGAACTATATCTGCGAGTTCGTATTATCGAGCCCCAGCCATAGAAGCCCCAACCATTAAACTTTTTTGGTAGTTTCATAGTAAGATACTTAGGAGATTTATTAGGATATTAATTAGGAGATTTATTAGGATATTAGGAGACACTTTATTGGTTGCTTACATATTTATGTTTGCATTATATCAGAATACTGATCGATACTAAATTGGGAGTTCCGTAAGTCTGGTGGTACACATAGCTTTTCTTAACGACAACCAGCTACCGTTTCTTATCTCTGCCTGTAGTGCTGATAAAAAACAACTTTGCCAATAGAACGTTGGTCAAAACTACAACTTAGTATTTGCTCAATCCTCGTGCAATTATTTAATTAAAATTTTCACATTACACACTTTTTTAAAATAACACTTGCACTCTTCCACAGTACACTTTATTTATCACTTTACGTTACACTAGCAAATATCCCACATATGTTTATAAGAGTGTGCATACAATGGAATTCCACCAAGTGCCGACAGTGAAAGTATAATATTTTACGTAGAGAATAACCTACTTTAGTAGATACATTCTTAACTCAGGACATTAACTCCACTTACACCTCAATTACTTCTAAAAATAATTAACAAACACAAGGTCAGACAGTAGTTGTAAAAACGAGTTATATCCGGTAAAAATTAGGGTAGTGTTACATTCCAGATAAAACCGACCGACGACGAGAGAACCGTCACTAGGTCAGCGAAAAACACAAAGCAAAAATACGATATTGTAACCCTACTAACAGTGCTACAATGTTTAAATAAGATATATAACTTTCGCACACCTACAAAAACCCGATTTCGATTCGAATACGTAAGTCATCTGCATACACAAAATATGAGTATCTCCTAGATTTCGCTGGTATCCTGTAATCAGATCCAGACTTGGTGGCAATAAAACCACCTCGGAAGCACAATCTTACAATTTTATATCGGTTTAAAAATTACGGAGAAATCGATTACCACACGTAAAAAATGATAGAAGTCGAAGGCTACGAACTCACGGGGCGGTTTTCACTAGCGCCCGCCCCGTTTGCGGGCCCGCAACTTCTGTAGAACGTAGATTTATTTGCAAAAAGTAAAAACACATTTCTAGACGCGTTTTAAAACCGCATCGTCCACGGGTGTTTGCGGTTCCCGCAGCACTGGTTGTCCAACGGTAGCATCGTACAAGTTAGGGAGCGACGATTCCAACCGCGACGGCTGCGTGACCGCACAAATTACCGGTCTCGTGAGTTTTGAAATAAAACCGCAGTTTCGTAAATTCTTAACCGAACATACCAACATGGGTACTTAAATACGGTACAACCACCTTTTTTTAGAGTCGTTTAAAAAATATGTGGTACCTATATTAGATCGCAAATGCGATCGAAATGATCATTTGTGATCTGGCTTCCTTTTTCACAGGCTAAAATTAATACATATTCTTTTTTCTGTCTTTCGGAGGCATCGGAAATTTCAACTTTCCTCCCGGTTTGAAAAGCGAAGTTGACAATTTCCGGCGCCATTGGGCATGAAAAAACTTTAGATCACATGTTTGGTGCACATACAGAGTTGTGCTGGGTTCACACCAAGTAACTACAGACAAAAGACCTTCTAAATCACAAACAGCAAAAGGTCATTATGGTCAGGTCTGTACACGGCAAAGGATAAAACAGACTTTCAACAGCCGGTAAATGTTGTAAAAAATATCAAGCTCAAAATGATTTAGTAATTATTTTATAAAAAAACAACAATCAGCATTTACTAGATAACGTTAGCGCGACTCCCATACGTCATAACAGATGATTAGCGGCCTTGATAATTTTTCCAAACTTTAACATAATCGTGATTACAAATGGGTCATTGCGTGTCGTATGTATGTATTCAAGTTTTATCTTTGCAAATAAATGTGATAAAAATCATTGAATACTTGTTTAGATAACATAGAAAGAAGTATAGGTACCAGACATTGACACAGAAAAGATAGTCATGCATATTTTTATGCATATTTATACCTATTACAAATTTGTAGAAAAATCAAAATGTACAGTAAAATTAAAAAAATAAGTCTATGGGACGTGGCGTAAAAAACAAACGGGTGTCTTTTAAAACATTTTTCGATTTTCTATCTTAGTCTTTTTATGGTAGTGGAAGGCAAACAAGCAGACGGGTCTCCTGATAGTAAGAAATTCACGCCGCCTTGAGACACAAAAGGTGGTTTCCAACCTTGGACCGGGATGTTAGACCTCAAGCAAAAGTAAGTTTACCGGCTACCTTCGAACCGAAACACGCCTAGCACTAACGTTATAGCGGCAGGAATATGTAAGGCGGTACCAATCCGGGCGAGTCGCTGCAAAACTCTACCACCTCGTCAGATGTCACTGTGTTAGCGACGGTAAGCCTATGCTCGCCTTTTACGAGCTGCCTGGCAGGATGGCAGATCGTCTACTCTGCAAACGAGCCCAAACCAACACGGAGAAAGTCCGTAGCCCAGCTGAGATTAACTCCGAATTTTACTATGCGACTAACTTACTTTACTTTATCGTGCGACCATATTGCGACCGCAACGCAATCAACCAGTGATACGTCGAACTGGCGTCCGACCGCATCGCAGACGCCAGACACAGCGTTGCGTCGTCGGAACCACTCACTAACCACAGTTATTCATACTTCATCGGTATGAAAAGTTACATAAAACTGATGTGTCGCTGCATTACTTAAACGTAACCGATTGACCATTTCTTGTCGTTGCGATCTGGGGAAGTTGTGGCACGCGTGTATTAAAGCAAGTTCTAATGCAATCATGACACTATTACGTCTCGTAAAATATAAACATCGAGATAACAAATGCACAAACAGGAAATCCTAATAAATTATAATTACAATCATTAACATATGTTTTTGATGAGTTTTCCCAGATTTTAAACGTAATATTTTATCATATCAAATTGATAGAGTTGTTAAGAGTTAATTAAGTTATTAATATGCACAGTTTTGACCTCATTATACCAGCATAATAAAAAGATTAATGATAATATTGCTTGCCACTCGCTCATAAACTTTTTATAAATGCAACCTCAATATTTTTATTCTTTTTATTTTTTCTGCCAGAAAGCTAAAACAAAAAAATTTTAGCTATTACAGCACATATTAGACTCACAAGATCATCTTAATAAATTTATTTAAAATTACACATCATATTGTTTGTCTGCGATGGACTCAAACTACTTAACCAAATTTAATCAAATTTACACACCATGTGCAGTTTGATACAACTTAAAAGACAGGGTTTGAAGAACTTAAAGAATAGCTTACATTTTGATGTATCGAGAGCGAAGCCGAGGGTAATAGGGTAAAAAAAACTAGTAAATTAATAAACCAAAATGTGTGAAACTAAAAATTTACTAAAGTTATTAAAAACAGACACAGACACAAACATGTAAGAATAATGAAATAGAGGCACAATTTATCAATCCAGGTTAAATTAACAGAATGAGACAGGTGTTTGTCAAATATAACTTGTTTTATTCTTTGCCACTTTGCCAAATAAAATGAAATGAAATTTATTTCTGAATCTGTGTATTAAAATTTTTCACAAAAATATTTATTTATATACCAACATATTCAACCACATTGCAGTGTTCATATATTTTTAAAAGTACACAAATTGATAAATAAGATTTTTAACATATTATCATGTTTTAATATTTGAATAAATTTTATCCCAACTACCATAAATACCACCATTTCCAAACCTAATTAGTCAAGAGATCACTGCACAATGATCCCTCCACAACTAGGTTTAACCTTATCTACTTTGAGCTGCACTGTTTCCAAACCTAGCCAGTCAGGAGAAGAAATGACAAAACAAATCTTTACAAACCAAGAACATATTATTATATACCTACTATGTTTATATTATGAAATAAAAATGATCAATTTTACTTTACTCCAAAAAAAATTGCTTATACAAATATAGCAGGCTTTATCTAGCAAATTATATATAATTCAAGCTATCGACAGCTTGCTTTAAGATTAGTTTGTACTTTGTACCCAACATTCTAGAGACGTTCAACCAATTACTTGAAAAATGTTGATTAAAATGTCATAATTTAACATATACGGATTAATCTCACATATATAAAATGTTCCATCTCTTTTCTTTTTGGTTATATAGCCCGCATCTAAAATTAGTTTAATTTGTGAACAGCAGAATTAGCACCATCGTATCTTGTACCAAACTAGTTTGATAATAAAGTTCAATTTATTTAAATTACCAAACAGTTTTTTTATCAATATTATGAAATATCTGATGTAATATTTTATGTTTCTGGGTTAAAGGCTAACAATGACTACATACAGCTTTAATAATATAATAAATTAAAAACAACTAACTCATCAAAATATTATCTTATCAATCAATTATGGTAGGGGCATAGACATAACTATGCCTATGCTATAAGACGTACCAACAACATATTATCATTATAGGATGCTAAAAATCAAGCAACATGGAGAAAAAGATAGAAATACAGACACTACTTTGAATGAGGATGAAAGCCAGGACAATTAAAAGTTGTAGGGGCACAGAATAGAGTTAATTTACGACAAATGCAATCAAAGTTCAAAATCAAGTAGACCAATACATAAAGCAAAATAGATAAACATACATTTACAAGATAAAGGCATTTATCAGTTATTTTTAACTGTTTTACTCTTTTCTAACAACAATTACATGGTAGGTGCTCAGATAGCTGGTTGAAAATGCATACAAACAGTTCAATTATACATACATACATATCTTCACACCGAGTTCCTTATAGGGTAGGCAGAGAGTATAGCGTGCCAAACCTCAAGATCCCGGTAGACCTGCCTTGCTTCCTTCACATTCATTACCATTTTCATACAAACACACCGGTTTCAAACTCTTGACACAACCTTTAGATAACACCCGAGCAATTTCATTGTGGAATGTCAACCTAAGTCTCCTCGGGTACCTGCATGGTATTGTATATCTGCTTTGTCAATCTTTCATCTGCATTCTTTCTATATGTCCATACCAGTGGAGCATGCCCTTTTTCATTTTAACACCAACACTTTCTTTCAATACTACTCTTTCACAGTTATTACTGTTATGAATGCAGTCAGCTAATGTAACACTACAGATTTTCCGTAGAGTTCTCATATTCTACTCTCATGCTTTTTCTAACAAACCCAACTCTCACTTCAGTACAACAATGCCTACCTCTACGGGGATATGGGCGTGAAGACACTTACTTACAATTTAATTATTTTTTTTGTAAAACAAGTTTTATGTTGATTCATTCTGACAATCACTTGTAAAAGTTCATTCAAAAAGTGTAAATTAATAAAAAACATTATCTATTTTAGATCTTTGATCTAACACATAATAATTAACAATTTTACAGACAAATAAATGGAAGCTTTGATGTTTTTTTCAGTTATATTTGTTAAATAGTATCTATGTCAACAATTTCGTGAAAAGTATTTACCAAACATTTGTTATTAACATCTAATTAGTAGTTTTAATAAATATATTGAAATCAAATCTGTGACAAAAATAAAAAATTACATAATTTGTACATTGTTGTTTTGAAAAATAATAGATTTGACTGAAACTATCAATGAGTTCTGTTTGTTTTAAATAATATGTTAATCCTATGTTTTATTCAAATGAAAAAAGCTAAGTATGCAAGATAATTAAAGATAAAAATGTAGAGGTGTTTTTCTTTTAAATATCACAAAACATCTACACTATCTCATAGATAAGTTTATGTAAATAATTTAAGTATTTACACAAACTAACTGCTTACTCACAATTTCATAAGCATATAAGTAACTTTGGACAGCTTTGGATAGCTTCAACATAATTTCATATAATTCTTCGTTCGCTTATAGTTGTTTGGGCAGTTGATTATTTTTAAAAAGTAGCCAATGTATGAACTCGAGTCAATAATCTTTCGTGCTTAACAAATTTGATGAAAATCGGTCTAGCGGTTTACATGTGAAAGAGTAACAGAATGTCAGAATTTCGTAATAATAACATAATTATCAAAGTATGGATATACCGGTTTATTTTTTACTGAGAATGCAGTAAATACTTACGTCTTAATCCCTTTGCTATTGACACAGTGAAATTATTTAAAACTGACATTATAAACACTAGTTTTAAAACTCTTATCAACACACTATAAACAGTTTTCTTATTTATTTAACTTACATATCACTAGCACTAAAATAAAAAAAGCAGCAAATAAATTTAATCCGCTGCCCGACATTCACCGATTAAAATGTTTGGTAACTAATGATACGCGTATAATCTAAAAAAGTTTCAATAATCGCTTGAATTCGATTATGTTAATAAAAAGTTACTGTTATCGCCGTAAATTTTAATACAGGGTAAGCAAATCGAGATCAGTACGTCGCAACCAGATACTTCCGAAAAAACATATGGGCATTGGCAAAACTTTGATGGCGACTATACCGATCTCACTCGTTGCCAATACCTTCTCACTCTATCTTTCCCGTCTATTTTTTTTATTTTATTTTTTTTAGTATCCAGTTGAGCGTTAACATGTGCCATCACTCAAGTTCTTTTCTGATTTCGTTAAATTCGGCTCAAATTATTAAAAATTAATATGTTAC
>NJDD01000186.1:319674-336154 GCA_002245505.1 Calephelis nemesis
CTCGAACTCCTCCGCCATTGCCATACCTACACGAACATACAAAAATACCCAATTATAATCTATTTTTTAGCAATAAAACATAACATTTAACCAATCAAACAGTTTATAGTCCCATGAAGTTTTAAAAACCTGGCGGTTAGCAACATATTAGCCATTTAAAAAAAAACAATTAAACACGCTTCATGTTGCGCGTCAGAATGTTATTGGTTGAGAATTTAATTTTACACACTGTTAAAATAAAAAAAGTGGGTAAATCATATTGCTTGTAATAATATGGGTGTTAGTCGACTACTCTAATATATAATTGTAACATACATAATACACATGCACTATGCTTGAGCATATGATAAATGTACGTGCTGAGCTCGTACACTTATATAAATTATTTTATATTTAGAATAAATATAATAATCACCCAGACCGGAATGCAGACATCTAAATGTTCATCACATATATGCTTGTCCTCGTCGGGAATTGAATCCGAGCCTCCTGCCACCGTGATTCGGTAGAGCTAGGCATGTACGGTGAACCCCTCGACCAACGAAGCGGTAATTTTTTTTTATTATAGAAGAGTAGGCAAACTTTATATAGTTGCAAGCGATGAGTCGGCGGCTTGAAATACTGTCTCGCTTTACTGAGCACACCAAGTTTCTTAGAGGCTATTTTAGCCTTCTCCTCCAGATGACCACGAAATTGAACATTACTCGAAATGTCAACGCCGAGTATACCAATGCAGGCTGTGGCAGAAAGGGGAACGCTCTCAAATTGAGGAGATGCGACAAAGGGAGTCTTTTTAGCGGAAAACGCGCAAACTTGTGTCTTGTTCGGGTTAAATTGCACCAGATTTTGCTGGCCCCACAACGAAATTGATATGTTAAATATTTCACTTTTATTATTGCTTACCAGTTTATAAGTTTTTTCCTATTAATTAAAATGTGTAAACATATCACCAAATATGCATTTCTTTTATTCTTACCATTATGTGAGAAACAATCACAACAAATCAACGCCATCCGGTGGTTCGGTCCATCTTTGAGAAGATAGTCGACCACCTTGTCCAGCGCCGAGCGGTTCCTGTCTGGCAGGGGACGAGGGAGTTGATCAGACTGAAATAGTAGAAATAATAATAGTAGGTAAGTAACCTATACTTTCCATCGTCAGCTTTGCTCCAATTATATTACAGGTATATATATATATGTCCGTTATAATTATAGTCCGCTAAAGTTGTAAAAACCTCGCGGTTGTATGATGCTAACATATAAGCCATTTCAAAAAAAAGAGTAATATACTCCTATACTTATCATCGCCAGCTCTTGGTCTAATTATATTGTATATATTTTGATATATTTGATTTTGAGTGTCACACAAATATTTATCAAAGTAACATAAATAAAATTGTACAATTTATAGAAAAACATAAATGCGTGTCAATATCAAAATCATATAAAATAACTAGCTAACCCCGACAGGCGTTGTTCTACTATTTTTGAAGTAAAAACTTCTTTAGCGGCCCACTTTTTTTGGAATGGGGGAAAAACTTCTAAACTCGCGTCAGATCGTAAGATCGAAAATTCGTAAGACGGCACAGAGCGCTTGCGCGAATAAGACGGCGCAAAGCGATTGCGCGAATGTTCGTGTTGTCATGTTTGTGTACGATAGCGCAATAAATGAATATTGTATTCTACCACATAAATGATAGAACTTTCATACTAATAAAGCAATTCGTGCAAAATTATTCCCTAATAGTCCAGTCATTTTAGCAATTAACCTCGGAATACCTCTCGGTAATAAGTTAAATATTTTTTATATACCTTTATTTTGGCATTCTAAAAGCTGTCTCAAAAGTCTCATATAATCTCGTGTCTGCGTCGGAAGTTATCGGATTCGCCGTTATCTAAGTTTCTATTGCTCCAATTATGTTAACTTCTATTATAAAAATTGTAGAGCATAAAATTTATCCAAAATTTTATTTAAATCTTTTTTCATGCGATCAATCATTTTTGAATCGAACTAGCTCAAGTTTTTCAACAAGATATCTGATCTACTGAATATGCATATAAAATTTGGTAAAAATCGATAAAGCCCTTTCGAAGGAGTACGGTCACTAACATTGTAACAAGAAAATTTTAAATGTAAGATATATATAAAAATCAATTGCTATTTGTTAATCTCGCCAGAAAATCGGCCTAATCGATTTGGCTAGTGTTGGTTTTAAATTATTTGTTCATGTCAATGGAAGGTTTAAAAGATAAGAAAGAGGGGGAAAACTGCGAAGAAACTAGGAAAAACAACATTCTAATTTTTCCCATACAAAATGAACGGGAGAAACGAAGCGCCCCACGTTTTTAAAATAAAATATTATAATTAAAAACACATAGTTTACACTTCAGCTTAAAAATAGAGATAACTTGAACGACCCGTAATTTATTTTTGACTTTTACGTGCACCTATAAAAGTGTGTTTTTTAAACTATTAATTTATTTTATTGCCATTCTCTATTACAGCAATTAAGTACGACTTCGGCACAGACAAATAACTATTGGACTAGTAAAGAGTTGGGTAGTTTTAAATCACTGTAAAATCACTGTTATTATTTATAGACGTTAAAAATCAAACCCGTTTATTTCCCGAGATAGTAGACGCCGATATCCCCAAAGTGGCCGGCAGAGGCACCCACGACTAGCCGAAGACACTAAGTCCCACAATGTAATAGGTGGCAAGCCTATCGCCAACCGGGCACACATCCAATCCCGGACAGCGTTAATTTTATTTTTGAATCTGGTATGATGCGTATCTTTAATCTGTTTATCTCTCCCATGAATATCCACAGCCACAAAAAACGACGTAGAAGGACAAACACATACTTGCTAATTTATAATTTATATATATTTGGGCGTCTGTATATCTATATTTTTAGCTGCTTGTTTTCCAACAGTTACAAATATGTTACTATACTTCTGAAATCAAAAAAATTAAATTTTCTCATTTTATCAACAAACTCGTACGTATTATTAAAAATAAGTAAAAATACTATTGGTACGTCTATGAAATTTATTTAGTCATCATAAGTTATCTTTTGAAAAAGGAATTATCAAATCGAGACGTGGCAATTAAATAATTGTAGTCGTTTTTTTTGTAGTTTTACGGCGCTTAATTTTTATCTTAAAAAAAACAAGTGTAATTAAAAAATATTTCTATTTTTGTAATCTGTACATAAGGTACCTTCATTATATCAATGTATATATCATGAAATTTGTATAAATTAATTACATATTCTTATTTTTGAATCTGTAAACCTCCATTTAACACAATATGTTGAATAACAACATACATTTTCTTTATTCCAAAAGATTTAAATTTAGGTGTCTATACACAAGTTTCGATGGAATTAAAAAAAAGTGGTGTTGTGGGACACCAGGTTGGGACGAAGTTCCTTTGGCTTATGTAGAATCGACGCGACACAATTCATGTGTATATACTATGCATTTGCGGGGTGGAATGACGGAGAAAGAGAAAGGTTTTATACACTACTCGCTTGTGTATACGACTGTCGCGCCTGTGCACGTCTTATTTAACGGCTTTATTCCACGGTCTTTTCTAACGGTTTTTAACTATCACATTTTTTTAGTTCAGTTGCACCTGCACACTTCTCATTTAACGGTTTTATTCCACGGTTTTTTCTTACGGTTTTTACTATCATATTTTTTCAGTTCAATCGAGCAGCAAAATCCCTATCTCCTCCAAGCCCGCCGTAAGGAACTTCGTTCCAAAAAAAAACAAATCCTAATGTAACATTACTTACTCTTAATCGTGGTCCTTTGTAGACCGCTGAGGAGTTGGTGACAGGTACTAAGTTCATGTTGTGAGAGACCGGAGTGGAGTTTTGCAAAGCCAACTGTCTCTGGCGCAGCTGGCCAGGTGTTGCTGGAATTACAGGTTTTTAGATAAAACATCTAACAAAATAATTTTATTTTAATATTGTAAGTCTAAAGCAGACGGATTTCCTAACAGTGCTAACATGCAGCTGGGATTTAAACTCCATGCGTAAGTTCAACTGCTTCCTTATTCTGCAAACCAGAACACTACAATGGCAGGCATAGACGAGTGACGGCAAGAAACACGAGATAAGAAAGTAGACAAACTAGGCTTGCCACTTTTTTTTCTAAAGGATTATTATTATAATTATTTATTGTACAATATAAACACAAACATAAGATATAGAACAAAACAATTACAAAAAAATTTTACAAATGGCGGTCTTATCGCTAAAAACCAGACATCTCTGCCAGACCACCAGGAAGGACATGAAGTTGAAGAATTACAAAATAAAATTAGAGGTAACACAACAACTTTATACGTAACAAAACTAAAGAAAAAAAATAAGATAAGATATACTTAGAAAGGTACAGTACAAATATTCGGAGAAAACCATATTTCAACAATAATTTAGATCATAAATAGTAAGTATGTACGCATTAAAATTACTAAGAAATTTACCAATCAGTTGGCAGTCCATCCAGTAGCAAGATGAACAAGTAAGAAATGACACATGGTCACAACTAAGAGAGGCCTATGCCAAGAAAAGAGACTAAATATAATTTGATATTGAGGTGTGTCAACCCCATCATTCCATAATGGGCTGATATAGTAACATGAAGTGTAATGGCTTTCCCAGGTCATAACTTTTTACCTATTCCTGTTACAGTAATTTAATAATCGCTGATGTTACATTCTATTTTGGAAGGTAGGGTAGTCGGTAACCTTACTAAGGTAAGCATTTTACTTACATATACTCGTAGGTTATAATTTTGTTGCGCACTCACTAAACAAATTATAAGTACTTCGCTATCTTCTTTTAATAAAACTGATAGAAAGAGACCAAACACTTTTAATGCTGTCAGATTAGTCTGTACACGCTATTTCTACAGACGTTTAATCTATCACTCAGAAAACGTTGATTTAAACACCACAATTTAATATGTTCAAACTATTCTGACATATCTAAAATGTTGCATCTCTTTTGTTTTTGTTACGTCTGAAGACATGGCCGCTGCACCTCGCTACTATTGGTTTGTGTAATACGTGCTAGATAATGAAATTGTATATCTTGGTGGTGCTATTAGCAGGGATGGAAGGTACACCGTGGATGTGGAAAGAGTGTGTGCATGGAATGGTGTAAATGGAGCGTTGAGTAAGCTATTTCAAAGCGAGGATTTTGAGTCAAACACTCTTAGCTCGTTCTAGGGTTTGCGTATGCGCTATAGCCAGGTATCATGTTTATTCAGGCGTGTGTTATTGAATTATGAAGACTCAAAATGAATGGGAAAGCACATTGGTACCTGATAAAATGTATAGAATCGTTTCAGTCTACGTTTACCACTGTCTTCAAAAACCGTGCCATATATTTTCTTACTTTCGACTATTGTCCTAAAGATCAATGATGATCGACCACAAGACATGTTGATTAAGCTTTAAGTTTCTCTCTTTTTATTTCGTTAAGAGTTACGATAAGTGCGCTGCACGCGTATGAGAAACGAGCAACGACTTTTGGAACTTAATACCAAAAAGACATTTGGTTAGATTAAAATCATTCCCGATTCTGCAGATGTAAGAAACTCACCACAAAAGTCCTGAAATGTCGAGTCTTATCTGCTTTAATTATTTAACGGTACAATCTACTACTAAATACTACTACTAGTAGACTAGTAAAATAACTACTACTACTACTGTGGTTAAGAAATTGAAACAATCCAATATGTATCAAATGCAACTCGTTAATTTCGGTAATAAGTAGTACGACTTATGTGAACAACTATTTTATTAAACCTTACTTCATTATTACAATTTAAAAACTTTAAATAATGTATCAATTCCCTTAATATAAATTTGAATTTCATTAATTGGTCCTTTTTTGCTAATAAATTTATTATTTGTAAAACTTTTTGCAATTATTTTTACTTTTGTTCATTTGACTTTATGTTGCCAATATTATTTGAACACTTAGTAATGGATATCAGTTTAATTTTAAGGATTTGGATGCTTTTTCAAAGCCGCATACTGTCTTAAGCTATATAGCTGTCTTAAGTTACTTAAATTCTGTAATACCAGTTATTCTGCAAAAATTATACCATGTATAAATGATACTTCATTTTGATTTATCACATGAAATCGTACAAAATAAACTTATTTCTTCCAAACGGTTGCAACATATTTATAATACTAGTTTTCGTATGAAGTATCCCAACCTTTTTATTTAAATATAGATTGTTTTACTGTAAGATAGTTTATATCCAAAGGAATTAGGTTAAGATGAAATATCCAAAACAAATTATTAAAAAAATGTTTATTCCAAATCTTAATACAGAAATAATACAATCTGTATATTAACAAATATAAGGCGGATAATATGTAGTCTTAAATATTTTTATACATAATCTTTCTTAAATTAAAGAATAAATTCGTATTTTTTTAAACTCAAAATAAAAGTCGTAATACTTATTAACTAAAATTTGTCATAAAAAATTATTCAGATTAGGTTTATAACTTATGTTAAATAACTATAAGTTTCTATATAAATTTACATACATGTAAAAGAAAATTATTGAATAAATTACACTACCTTTTTTTCGTAATTGTAATATTTAACACATTTTATTCGTTTAAAATTTCTTCAAATCCAAATATTTAAGGAAGCAAAATAGTCAATTTAACAAGTTAATAATTCAAAGTCGTTGGCATTTTACAAGATTTCGTAAGGTTCATGTGATAAAAAGGCGGTAATTCTGATGGCACAAACTAAACTACAATTGAATTCAATGACGTCTAACATTATTATGTTCTGTAAATAATCAAAATTGAAGGGAACGTAATTTCAAGTTGACAGATTTTTCCTATAGAGTTTCAGTCTTAATTTTAAATAGTTTTTTACTACGAATTGCCACTTAAAATTACATAAAGAGTGACACCTAAAATTATCCTATTCACCTAAACTTCAAACACATTTGACGTGTAAAAGTTATAATTTAGCTCGAAATCATCAAATTACATAAAATTTATTCTTGAAAAAAGAAGTATGATCATCATGAAAATTATTCAAAAAAAGCAAGCAGAAACTTTAATACATTAAACTATTTATAGAAAAACTTAAAAAAATAGAGTAAAATGTAAAAAAACTTTATTTATTATTTCAACTGCCACAGAGTATTTATTACTAAATAATATTCTTTACTGACTACTACTTTTGAATAAATAGCATAGACTTGACATAAAAACTACTTTTTACTTCAAAATCTACTAATGCCACAAACCAAAACCATAATGCAGTTAAGAAAGTATAATAACATGCATTACTATTAAATATTTAAAATGTTGTGAAATAAAGACTAATCTATATTATTGTAAATTTAATGTAGATTTAAAATATCCAGTTATTTAAAATTATAAAAATAATGGAAAAACTAGTGATTATAAGATCTCGGTAAAAATACATTTTAAACATTAAAAAGTGTGTTTAGTAAAATATAAAATACGTCTCATAAAACTAATAAAATTACATAATCTGCTGGTGAACTTTGGAAACAGTTATTTTAAAATATCCTTGAAATTAATTCTATAACAAAGTACTGTATAATTTTTTTGTAACTACACGATTTCTTTACTAGAAAGACCAGGCTACAAGATTAAAAGTTGCCAACACTGCTTATAGATGTGTAATAGAAATTGGACTATGGCGTGTAATACAAAAAAAACACGAGGAAGAAGTATTTTGAATACGTTTAAAAGTATTTTGAGACAGGACTAGATAGATGTTTCGCGACTTTGTGATTTATAATTGAAAGTCTTTATAAAATTATTGTCACTCTCATTAATTAATACACTAGTCGATAAAAAATAAATAAATGTTTTTTTTAAATATTACACGATTTATTTACTAGAAAAACCAGGCATGCAACAAACCACAAAAAAGCTGCCACCATTGCTAATGGACATTTAGTACAAATTGGACAAGGACTTTTAGAAACAAAAACATGAGATGTATTTTGAATACATTTAAAAATATTTTGAGACATGAATAGAAGTTTTGCGACTTTATGATTTATAACGGAAAGTCTTAATATTATTATTGCTATTCCCATAAATTAATACACTAATCAATAAGAAATAATTAAACAGTGTTTTTTAATATTTTGCATTAAATTATATTATGTTGCCTTCTTCTTTCTGTTTACTAAAAGCCGTATTATCCTATATTTTACAGTAAACATATTTTTCTTTATTTTAGAAATAGAAGACAAGATTTTAGCAGTATAAAAACTAGTTAAATCTATATTACAAAAAATCATCTACTCTTAAATACAATTTTTGATATGATTGATAGAAAAATAATCTGAGGCTAAGAGCATTTTACAGCTGTGATTTAGTTTAAGCAATGTGCGAGTAGTTGTAATACCGATAACCAAATGCGGAGGCAAGGTATGATGCAAAGGATCTACCTGGGGTTGGCGTGCTAGGGCTATTACCGGGCACGTTCACTGAAGGCACGAATGGTTTCAAAGCTTTGGACGATTCCTCTGGACTGCCATACTTGTCGAGGATCTCTTTTGCTACCTGCAACATGGTTTTTTATCATAAAGCAAGACTTGTCGTAATTTATTAAAATTTGATATAGCTCAAGATGAAAAACAGATTTTTTTGATCATATAAGTCAAGATTAACAAATAAATTCTATAAACAAATGAGTTGATAATTATGTTGTTTCGAATTACAAATGCAATAAGCTTCAGCAACACAATTAGAACATCTACGGCATCCATAGACTACGGTTGTCTATTACCAACTGAAGCTTGGTAGCTGTCTTAAAACACAGTGATAGGATTTTCGTAGGGAACATTTCTAGGTTCCACACTTTTCTTTGATTTTATCAATCACAAAATTATTTTTCCAACCTTTTTTGGTACATTTTTTTACATATAAATTAAAAGATCCCTCTGATTTGACACTAGATGATCATAATCATTAAATAACATCAATAATACTATTTAATGTAATTGGATAGCTACCAAATAAACATATTTTCTGATAATATTACACCATCCAATATCTACTACTAATGTAAAAATGTTACTCTTGGACTGAGAAATGTCATTTTTGACATTGAATTAAAAGAATACTCTAGTATTCAATTACAATTAACCACAGTACGAGTGCAAATAAGTATTTTTTCAAGTCATTTTTCAGAAGAGAAAAATTGCAAAAATATTAACATAGAAAAAAAATACTTGCTAATTATGCAATGCATGCAATTATACATAATTTTGCTGCATTTCAAAAGTGCCACCTTATACATTTTAAAGTTTAAAATTATTTTTGTCCAATATGTAGTGATAACGAGCATCGTCATCGATTCGAGATTGGAAAAAACTTCTGCAATTACCAAAATAAAATGCAGGATTCCCAAGTATTAAAGCAACACAAATAAACAAATTTATAAATCTGTGGGGCAAGCTAAAAAAAGTGGGCTTTTAAACTGAAGACTGGCAGTCAACAATATTATATACATAATACTGTCTTTGGTAGGTGGTTAGCTATAGTAGCAGCACGCTACGATTAGCGGATATACACATTACAGCAGAATTCTTTAATAAAAGTTAAACCAAATACTAGTTAAATTTATAAGTTTTTGTATTTATATCTAGCATGGCAATCAATAGCACATAAAGTTTTATTAAAACGAAATTATAAATGTTCACTTAGGTAGAGTTTTGGGTTTCCCTAGTGGTGGCAGACTGCAATGTTACTACTCATCCGGGTTGCAGCTGCCATAATGGCAGTGTCTTGTAGAGTAGCCAGTAGACTTGTGCAATAGGCCTAACATATTTATCTCTTAGATTCAGGATAGCCTAAGCTTGTCCGCTGTCTATTACTACAACAGATAATGACAGTGTCATGGTCCTGTCAAACAATTCGAGCACACGATAGCGACGCACCAACAAGATCTATGGTGTTTATGGGCCACGGTTATCTCTTACCACTAGGAGAGACGTGTACTTGTTCCCTGTCTCATCACATATAACAGTAATACAAACGTCAAACCGGCCATCATAGCATGCCGCTATTATAAGTGGTAGACTTGTGTAACGATTTGACGGGATTGGTATCCACGGACATATCAATTCCTTTCTACATATCGTCAATGGTAGCCATTAACTACTTCTTGTTTGACATGTAAAACAGGGTTAAGCTTACGCAAGAAGCTTCGAATCTATTCGTTTATTTCAATACTCATAATATAGTAATAATGAAAGTTTACCTTGTAGGTTTCAGTATTCATCACTTCTTCTAGGATCTTTTTCTTCTCTTCTCTCATTTTGCTTAACTTCAATCTGTTTTTATTCAAAACCCAATTATAATACCATGAGATTGTTGCTCGGAGAAATATGACTCTGAAAAAAAGTTATTTGATTATTTTTATATTATATTTATTTTTTAGTAATAACATCCTTTGCGTCTTCTAAAATGTCAACGCCATACTCATACAAACTTTATAATATTACAGTGTATCC
The DNA here is from genome assembly GCA_002245505.1 of Calephelis nemesis. Lineage (NCBI taxonomy): Eukaryota > Metazoa > Arthropoda > Insecta > Lepidoptera > Riodinidae > Calephelis > Calephelis nemesis. The sequence goes on from NJDD01000186.1 coordinate 330,237, forward strand.
ATTTTATGTGTACAGTATACAGCGTCACTAGAACTTTACACCACACATTTCCGTAGCGCTCTCACTTCGAACGTATTTAACTTATTCTCATACTGTTTCTGACTCACCCAACTTTTTTTACCCAACTATTACTTTTATACAACACCGTTGGGATAAGCATGGGATTTTGCTCGAGGCCTCACATCCCGTCCTCAGGTTGGCAACGCAACATTACCCCCTGGTGTTTCTAGGCGGCGAGAATTTATTACCATCAGGAAATCCGCCTGGTTGTTTGCCTTCCAATATCATAAAAAAAATTGTTAAAATAAATCGGAAAATTGCATTACAGATTTTACAACAAACAATAAATTATTTTAGCGCAATTCAAACATTTGTGCGTTATAATTATTAGTTAATAGTTAAATAGTTATTCTATTTTATAAAAAAGTATAGAATCTTCAGGCTCGTATTCCGAAACATGTAGCAAAGTTACAATCACTAAGATAAATAACAACAATAAATATACTACATACTGTTAACAGAAATAAATGCAATGATGAATTTCTACTTTAAAAGAATTTTTTTTTACCACATTTTAATTTAAAAAAAGTATCTTCACGCCCATATCCCCGAGGCGGTAGACAGAGGCACAACCAGGGCACCCACAACTAGGCCAAGTCCCACAATGTTAATACAATATCAAATGTATTTTTATTTGGTACTACGAGTATAACAATAAAGAAGTTTCCTGATATTGATATTGTTACATAGAAACTAACGCAACTAAATTACAGGTCTAAACTAAAAAATCGTTGCAAAAAAAAAATTCCATCTTTAAATGACCGAACTAGAAATGATTTCAGATTATCGCCAATCGTCGCACCGGTGGCTTTTGTAATGTTTTTTGAGATTTTTAATCCGACTCCAACAAAGGAGATTCTTAATTCGACTGTATGTCTTTTTGTGTGTTTGTTACGAGAATTTTTAGCCAATAGCCAACCGATTTTGATAGTTCTTTCTTAAAAAGATAGGTCATGATTCCGAGGTGGTTCTATATTAGTTTGACTATGTTTTAAATTGTTGTTTTTAGTCACACTTTGCATATTTTTTTCAATTATCTTGTCGTAAAAAACGTGTGCATTATTAAAACTACTACTACTAGTAAAAGGATATTGATAAAATTTATGTGGGACCATTTCGGAACCATTTGTTAACTTTCTACAAAAACAATTATCAAATCGCGTCCTGGTACCAATTAAATAGTCGGAGTCGGTTTTGGCAGTTTTACTGAGCTTATTTCTTATGTACTTATTTAATGTAATATATTTTCATTAAGACCCCACACTTAGTCAGCCAAAAGAGCCAATCGCCGCACTCCCCCGTTCCATGATTACTATGAAAGTAATTTGAAAAAAAGTATAAAAAACTGAAACACTTATATTTTAGGTATAGTACTTATCTATGTTTATGTTAAATCTGGTGTCGATATTTTCATAATTGAATTAGACAGTTGGGTTTTGCTTTCAAAAAAGGGTTAACTTTTTGATTTTTTTCTATCGAGCAAAGTGAAATGAATCGTGTTTTGGAAATACTAGTCGTGTAAAGCATATTAATGTTAATCTCGTGTATTTTTGTCACCAAGATCCACGATTGGTTTGTATGAAAAAAACTTTATATTGCTAATTTATTTTAGCATACATGGACCCCTAACAAAATACACAGCTTAATATTCTAGATAAGATATTAAATGTTTATTAATCCTAGAGCCACTAACGGACTTACATTTTCTATTATAATAAAGGTAAAATGTGCCGTTAATTTTAACACACAAGTAGGTATGAAGTAAAAAAAGTATAAGTATCTTCACGCCCATTTCCTCGAAGAGGTAGGCAGAAGCACAAACCAGGGCACCCACGACTAGCCGAAGACAATAAGTCCCACAATGTGATAGGTGGCAAGCCTATAGCCAGCCGGGCACATATCCAATCCCGAGTAACATATTTTTTTATTAGATTTTTTTTTATTAGAATTATTAAATATATTAGAAATTGGAAAACCAAATTTTCTTTTTGTTGCCCGACCCGGGATTCAAACCCGGGACCTCATGCAGTTAAGTCCAACACCTGAACCGCTAGACCACAGAGGCGACGATGTATTAAGACTAAAACTATGTCTCCTCTTCATAGCTTAAAAAAGTCGCCTTTCGCTGCCCGTATGCTTAGATTCATACTATGCGTCGGATTTTAATGTCGTTTGTACATCATTGAGAGCCAGAGTGATAAGAGAGGAAATATTTTTATTATAACGTATACAAATAAAATATCAAATATGTTAACATATGACAACAAAAAGAAAATATAGTTTTCCAATTTTCTAAACAAAATGTTGCTCTGGATTGGACGTGTGCCCGGTTGGCGATAGGCTTGCCACCTATCACTGGCGATAGGCTTGCCACCTATCACATTGTGGGACTTAGTGTGCTAGCCCTGGTTGTGTCTCCGCCTACCCTTTCGGGGATATGGGCGTGAAGATACTTTTTTTAAAGCTAAATTAAAATAAACTTCATCAAAATAAGCCCAGCGGTTTAGCATTGAAAGCGTAACAGACAGACTTTCGCCTTTAAATAAAAACTACTTGAGTTAACTTGGGTAATACTTACAAAATAGGAAGCACTAGCAAAGGCGAGGCGTGCAGGAGAGAGTGCAGCCAGTACTGACTCCGACCCACGTACATGTAGTAGTAGAGTATCGCGAACAGCACGTACAGTCCCACGGAGTACGCCATCACATAGCCTATGACTCGCTTGTGGGTCTTCTCCTTGTACTGACCTTCTTGTTCGATGCTCTTGATCTTTATTTCTAAGCATTCTAAAATTTCTGATGTTGTTTTCTTACGCTGAAAAAATTAATCTTTGCATAAATGCCATGTGTAGTTCCGGCTCATGTGTGTAGAATAGACCACCTTCCTACGAGCTTCCTAGAATAGATCATCTTCATACTTCCATCACCCTGCTTGGCTCGTATGAGGCGAGCATAGTTTCAATGGATAATCACCAACAAGACTACTGATGGCAGAGTGTTGTGAAGCCAAATAAGGACTTACCCCAAATAAGGAACCACCGCCTCATCTATTTCAGCCGCCATAATAACAGTGACATGGAGGGTAGCCAGTAGACTGGCGCGGTAGGCCCTGTTTATAAGACATACATTAGGGTAACAAAAAAATTGAAAAAATGTATTTTCAATTATCTAATAAAATTAACGTTGCCCGGGATGAGATATGCTTGGCGACAGGCTTGCCAGTTGCCACCTACCACGTTGTGGGACTTAGTGTCATCGGCTAGTCGTGGATGGCATGTTTGTGCCTCTGTCTACATCTTCAGGGATATGGGCGTGAAGATACTTAACTAACCCCAAATAAGGAACCACCGCCTCACCTATTTCAGCCGCCATAACAACAGTGTCATGGAGGGTAGCTGGTAGACTGGCGGAATAGACCCTGTCTATAAGACATGGTCATCTTTCAATCAGGAGGAATATTCCAAGAAATGGTTCTTGGCACATGCACATCACATGGGTGCTGGTCCGCTGTCTAATACTATAAAAAATATACAAATCGATTTAAATCTACAAACATAACAACTGGTGATATTATTTGTAGGTACGTATCGCCTTATAAATAAGCTATGGTGGGGATTCTGTTGCGCACTGACTAAACTTTAAGTTGTCAGTACCTTCTTTTAACAAAAGTAATGGAGAAAAAACAAGTGTTGTCAGAATAGCTTGTCGATGACATTTCTATAAATAAGTCGATAAAAAAGTTATTATGACCTGACCAATTTGACACGTCTAATATATTTCATCCCCTATGTCTTCATTAAATTGGAGAAAGACAGCATAATTTTAAAAATAAATGCCGACTATTTCGTATCAGAATCGGTACCCTTACCCCCATTTCACGATGGGTTTGTTGTTAGTTTGACTACACATACTGAATTACTTTTGAATGATGGTTACCAAAACGTTTTCCTATAAATGTGAATTACCGTCTTACACGCTAAGTTATGCGTCAGTCAATTGTATATTATTAATTCCTATTTGGTCTAGCGGTTCAGTTGTTGGACTTGACTGCTTGAGGTCTCGGGTTCGAGTCCCGGGTTGGGCGACAAAAATAAATATGGGTTTTCCAATTTTCTAATAAAAAAATGTTGCTCGGTATTGGATATGTGCCCGGTTGACGATAGGCTTGCCACCTATCACACTGTGGGACTTAGTGTCTTCGGCTAGTCGTGGGTGCCCTGGTTGTGCGTCTGCCTACCTGTTAGGGGCCTGAAGATACTTTTTTTAATTACAATAAAATTAGAAACGCATAATGGTCACACTGTACGCGAAATCAGAAATTTCATTTTAGAATGTCACCAAAGTATTTAAACCAATCACAGGGCGCCGCATATCCTATTGCTATTGGTTGTTGCGTGAGCGCTATACTCAAAATAGGAACGCTGCTTCGTAAAATTTCGACAGATGCAATTCAAAAAGGAGTATGTTTGTAATGTGGTGGAAAGTTATTTTACATAATATCTTTATTTCTGCCAGCTATTAGAACACAGTCGTATTATATTAGTATCCCTGCTACAAATACCATTATAATTTTATAAATACAAAAGCGTGTATCTTTGTATACATTTAAGAAACGCTTTCACGTTAAAAAGGCTAAAGCAATTTGAACGAATTTTAGAATATAATAGATATAAAAATATTTTTGAGGAAAGATAGAGGAAACTTTTTTATCCTGGTGTCTCAGAGTTCTTGCAGGAGAGGTAAATGTCGACAAAACACGAACGAAGATGCGAGTAACAGCTAGTAATATAACGCGAAAATGTACTTGAAACATGTAAGTATGCCTACATTTCTTTCAAACGTCCAAACTTTTTTGTTAATAATATTGGAAGGCAAATAAGCAGACGGATTACCTGATGGTAAGAAATTCACTCCACCTAGAGACATCAAGGGTGGTAATGGTGCGTTACCATCCTGAAGCCGGGATGTTAGGCCTTGAGCAAAAGTAAGTTTACCTCCACGGCAAACGCTGACGTTATGGGGGCGGGAATAGATAAGGCGGTGGTACCAATCCGGGCGAGTCGCTGCGAAACTCTACCACCTAGTCAGATATCATGATGTTAGTGACGGAAAGCCTATGCTCGCCTTTTACGATTTATTAGTCTATTCAGCAAAGGAACCCGGACCGACACTGAAGAATTTTAAATTGAATCTTGGAAGAGGATTACCCGTGTTGGTCCGGGCTCCTTTGCTGAATAGACCATCTGCTTTTCTTGCCAGGCAGCTCGTAAAAGGCGAGCATAGGCTTATCATCACTAACACCGTGACATCTGACTAAGTGGTAGAGTTTCGCAGCGACTCGCCCGGATTGATACCACCGCCTTACCTATTCCTGCCGCCTTAACGTCTTGAAGTGTTCCGGTTCGGAGGGTAAGATAGCCGGTAAACTTACTTATGCTCGAGGCCTAACATCCTGACCTCAGGTTGGCAACGCACCATTACCATTTTTTGGTCTCTAGGCGGCGTGAATTTCTTACCATCAGGAAATCCGTCTGCTTGTTTGCCTTCCTATAACATAAAAAAAAAAGGGATTTAGAGTACTTTTTGTCCTAATGTCTCGACGCTTTGCCGTTATATCTAAGTAACTGACATACGCATCAGCTAGTATTTTACGTTATTTTACATACAAATGTAGTTTTAGATTCAATCGGGTTTAATGAATGCTTGTTATTTACCAACTTAGGGACGGACGACGGATATTTTAATATACATTGACCTTTCCATTGGCTTTTGGATTTATTTGTAAATCAGCTTATTCATATCTGTTCTTCGAGAGGGTTCTTATGACGTTATGAAAAACAATACGGCGGGAATAGTTTC